>OX456986.1:56311979-56611979 GCA_949752695.1 Melanostoma scalare
AAGACTCCATCAAATGGGCAATATCCTCACAACAGCCTTTCAAGGCGCCCGGGGAAGATGGTATCTTTCCTGCTCTCTTGCAGTATGGAATTGATACCATAATCTGCTCACTTATACTTATCTATAGATCCAGTTTTGAATTAAGCTACATCCCTCAAACTTGGAGAAAGGTGAGAGTAGTATTCATACCAAAAGCTGGCAATAGATCAAACTCAGACCCAAAATCCTTCAGACCAATCAGTCTCACATCCTTCTTTCTAAAGGTCATGGAAAAAGTGATTGATTTACACATTCGCAGTACGGCCTTAATAGCAAATCCTCTCAATGCTAACCAATTCGCTTACCAAACTGGTAAGTCCACTGTTACAGCTCTCCATCAGCTGGTCAGCAAAATTGAGAATGCGTTTGCTAAGAAAGACATCATACTCTGCTCTTTTCTTGATATTTCTGGCGCCTTTGACAATACTACGTACTTGTCAATTCAAAACGCTGCAACTGTCAAAGGAATTGACACACCAACCATTAAATGGATTGACTCTATGCTAAGTGGCAGAATCATCTCCACCATACTAGGTCAAACATCAATAACAGTTAATGCTGTGAAAGGCTGTCCCCAAGGGGGTGTTTTATCTCCCCTACTCTGGTCAATTGTAATAGATCAGCTCTTGGACGACCTCAATAAGCTGGGCCTTGATACACAAGGCTACGCTGATGACCTAGTCATCTCTATTCAAGGCAATCAAGAAGCACAGGTCACAAACCGTATGCAAAGTGCCCTGAACAAAGTTAATGACTGGTGCAATAAAGAAGGGCTTAAGGTCAACCCCACCAAAACAGTCATCATTCCATTTACCAGGAGACGTAAAATCGATCTCCAAACACTATCCCTAAATAGTGTTCCAATTAATTTTTCCAAAGAGGTCAAATATCTAGGAGTAACCCTGGATAGATATATCAGCTTATAACGCTTTTGTTCTGTTCAAATCGGCTAACCATACCTGGAAAGAAAGCTGTCTTGCTAAACGACGCATTTTTTTTTGGAAAATCGGGGTATGCAGCTCGTAACTCCCTACATAAAAAAACGGCAAACACTACCTCGCAATAAAGAAGGGCTTAAGGTCAACCCCACCAAAACAGTCATCATTCCATTTACCAGGAGACGTAAAATCGATCTCCAAACACTATCCCTAAATAGTGTTCCAATTATTTTTTCCAAAGAGGTCAAATATCTAGGAGTAACCCTGGATAATAAACTCAATTGGAAACCACATCTAGACAAAACCATAGCAAAAGCAACAAATGCTTTCTGGGCCTGTTCTAGACTCTTTGGTAAAAAGTGGGGACTTAGGCCAAAAATGATTTACTGGACTTACCTCACTATTATCACACCCATTATAACCTATGCTTCACTGATCTGGTGGCAAAAAACAGAACAAGTTTATGCCCGCAAATCTTTGCAAAAGTTACAAAGACTAACCTGTGTAGGTATCACAGGTGCAATGCGCACCTGCCCAACTTTAGCGTTAGAAAGTTTATTAAATTTTCCTCCGCTACATCAAAGAGTAAAGAAGACTGCTGCACTAAGCGGACTAAAGCTTCATCTCACCAACTACTCTAGAAAGGAAAACTTATACAAGGACATATGAGTATTCTGCAGGTGCTCCCAATACTGAAATCGCCTGCGGCCCACTCCTCGAACTTTATGCCTAAACGCATAATGTTACATCGTCCCTTTAAAGTAATCTTTCCAAACCGCTCAGCATGGAAGAACCCTGTAATTCTTACAAATAACTTCCAATACATCTGGTATACTGACGGTTCAAAAACAAACAACGGTGTAGGTGCAGGGATTTACGGTCCCAACTTTAAATCATCTACATCCCTTGGTAACACAACTACTATCTTTCAGGCAGAGGTAATGGCTATAGAATTCTGTATTAGGGAATGCATTAGAAGAAACCTCCGAAGATCAAGCATCCTAATCTGCTCTGACAGTCAGGCAGCACTAAAGGCTCTATCCTCGACAAAAATCGAATCCAAACTAGTTTGGAACTGCCTGACATGTTTACTTCAATTAGCTACTCACAATAAAATAACTCTTTCATGGGTGCCTGGTCATGAAGGCGGACCGGGTAACGAAGAGGCTGACCGACTTGCTAGACTTGGCTCTCAGTCCCCATTCAAAGGCCCTGAACCCTACTGTGGTCTCCCAATCAGTAGCCTTAAAAACGAAGCTACCTGGGAACGACAGAACATGATCAGCACCTGGAACAACTCAAATGGCCATCGCCAGTCAAAACTATTCATTGACTTATCCCACAAACGTATGAAAGAAATTCTTGACATGAGCAAACGTGACGCAAAGTTACTTACGGACTTCTTCACTGGACACTGCTCTCTCAAGTATCATCTTAAAAACATGGGCATCAGCCAAGATGACACCTGTTGTCTCTGTCTTGAGGACATAGAAACAGCTGAACACATTTTATGTGAATGCCCTGCATTAGCTAGATCCAGGCTAAAAATATTCGATAAAGGGTTCCCCTGTCCCATTGATATCAGAAACACCTCTTCCTCGAAGATTCTTAGGTTCTTACATGACCTCAGCTTCGAATGAACAAACCTATACACTATGTGTTTTTAAACCTAAGGGAACAGCACAAAAGATCTTTCAGGTCGACGTGCTTGTAAAGGTAATTCTCACCTTCGCCCTATATAATTTAAAAAAAAAAAAAAAAGACCTTTGAGGTGTTGCTGGCAAAGATCGAGGAAACAAGTTTTGAACAATATGCAGAGATGGCGCAACGAAGTGAGTCTAGAATGATGTACAAAATACTGCAGCATAACCTTGCGTGTCAATAAATTATTTCAATGTTCGATATTCGATTCACACAATCACTATACCATTTTCAAAACCAGAGGTCTAAATTTCCAACCATAGGCCCCAGTGAAAAATACAGAGTGTTCTCTGTGCAACCACAGATCGACAGAAAACACATATCACTTCTTAGCTACCAACCCTGTTTTGAAAGAAATAAGACTTGCCTTCTTCTTCTTCTTTTCATTTCCGGCATTACGAGTAGTGATCTTGAAGAGATCACAACTCTCCCACTTTTCTGCTTCACACTAGTGATCCGCCTGGGGGGTACACCACGTTGACCTCAGAAAACGTCGGCAAGCCTCCCGGTTTTGGATTGTTCCATGTCTGAGGCCAACCAGATGCTGCTGTTTTTGCATTTGCTTGTACCAGGAGTGTTTTGGCCTGCCTTTTCTTTTTCGTCGCGAATTTGTTGAAACGTTGTACGATATTGCCTTTTGGACGGGGTTCTGCGGATCTCTCCTTTGAACATGACAATACCAACTGAGCCGGTCGTGCTGAATTTTGTCCAAGATGGTACTTTTGACATGAAGGCTTCCACGGATCTTAGTACTTCTAATTCGATCAAGCTTTGTTACTCCTGCTGTCATCCGAAGCATCTTCATTTCGGCTGCCGTCAATTTGCTCTCATACTTTTTGTACATTGTCCAACATTGTGAACCGTATGTCAGAGCTGGACGGACAACTGCTGTGTAGAGTCTTCCCTTCAGCTTAGGGGGCATTTTTCGATCACAGAAGATAGCGGAGTTTTCTCGCCACTTCATCCACCCTACACTTACTCGATGATTGATGTCGTCATCACAAGTTGCTTCACTATTGATCATAGATCCCAGATATTTAAACTTTTCACACTTGGGAAGCACATTTCCATTCAAATAAATGTCTGGAATAGGCTTGTCTGGATCAGAAAAAGGGCAGCACAGGTATTCAGTTTTTTTAGCGCTAATACGGTACCCATTTCCTTCCAGAACATCAATCCAAACGTCAAGTGCTCGTTGCAGGGATGTAGGATCCTCGCTTATGATGGCTCCATCGTCAGCAAAGAATAATTGTTGCACTTTATTGTCCGTTACTTTTCCTTCGAGCAAATAATCCAGAAAAGCAATAAAGAGCAGTGGACTCAAGACACTTCCCTGATGTACACCTACTGTTATTTGGAATTCTTCGGTGACTCCAGCTGGGCATCTCACTTTTGTAACTGCTCCCTCGTACATGTCCATAATTATTCGCACATAGGCTTCAGGAACTCCTCGGTGTCTGAGGGCCACCCATATCAGATCTCGTGGTTGTCGATCGAATGCTTTTTCGAAGTATTGTATTTCGTATTATGCAAATTCTCTAAGGCATCTCGGTGTTTTTCCATAATGATCCTTATACTTTGGATTGCGTCTGTACTTGACTTACCCGCGACAAACCCGCATTGGTCATCAGACAGCCTTATTATTTTCCGCAGTCGGCTATTTAAAACCCGCTCAACGATCTTCATAGTGTGGGACATCAACTTGATCGAACGATAGTTGTCACAGCTTCTGGCATCTCCCTTTCCCTTGTACTTTGGAAGAAGAAAACTTTCCCTCCATTGATTAGGCAAACTGTCACCTCTTATAAGTTTGGAGATGAGAATTGTGAGCCATCTCAACCCGATGTCTCCCATATTTTTCCAAAACTCATATGGTACCTCGTCTGGCCCAATCGCTTTGCCTTTTTTGGAGTTCTTAACTGCCTCCCTAATTTCTTCGACTGTGACGTCGCATACTTCCGTAAAGTTAGGTGCAGCTGTTGGAAAGTGGCGCCGATGAAACTGTTCATTCAAAAGATCATCACAATACTGCAAATACAAAGCAGTTAGTTGCTACACGTGCAAAAGAAAGACTAAGCGATGGCCTCAAGTGGTGTTCACTGTTCAGTAATATGGTAGATATATCAGCTTATAACGCTTTTGTTCTGTTCAAATCGGCTAACCATACCTGGAAAGAAAGCTGTCTTGCTAAACGACGCATTTTTTTTTGGAAAATCGGGGTATGCAGCTCGTAACTCCCTACATAAAAAAACGGCAAACACTACCTCGAGTACCTTTTTCACTTGAAATAGCCAATAAAATACGAGGTGTATCTCAACACAACCCACAGTCTTCCTCATCAACTCAATCGAACAACAAAACAGTTTACAGTAAAGAAACCAACCAAGAGAAGTCGATGTCAGCTATGTCATAAAACAGATAATAAAACAGGTTTAGTTTGCGAGTATTGAATAAATTTATATGTACCTAAGCAGCATTTTAAAACTATTACTTTGTGTACAAATTGTAATAACTGATAATATTTTTAACCCTCTTTCATCATCGAATAAAGATTATTTAGGGTATAAATAACATAGAAATGTATAAGAAACATGATTGAAGTTGCAATAAAATCCCTTATTTATGCATTAAAATAACTTATTTTCATTGAACTATTTAAATTATAAACCAAAGCAGTAATAATCAATCAAATATGTAATCTAATCTTATTCTGATCTAATTTGACCCGAAGCCCTCCTACGTTAGTCACTTTAAAGACCTTACGAAGGTACAGTACGCAGTCGTTTGTCCATCTATATAATCCATTTGATCACTGATGAGAGAATGCCAAATTATGGTAGAATTTTGCTATTGCTATAAGCTCTCATAATTCAGTCACGTATTATTCGATCACGTGTACGGTAACTCGACCCCAGTTTTTGTGTGAAGATGACTTAGGTCTCTGGCAAAGTGAGTTTTTGGATTCAGCACAGATGGAACAGAGCCATATCTCCCGGTTTTGCTACCAAGCCATTGCTATCAATCAAAACTTTTGTTGAACTAGAGTTCACGATGGCTTGAATAGACTTCTTCTCCAAGTAGGGTATTCTGTAAAAATTTAGATTCGTCTGTTGGATTGCCACTGATCGATCTGTTGTTTGTCACTCTTACCAAATGAATTACCACAAACAAGTTCCACAACGGTAATTTATCATTTATGTCCAATAATAAATGAGAATCAAGCGCTGTGTGCTACTTCTGCACTTCCCTCGACTCTCGAGATGTCTGATGCTTGGCATCATTGACATTCAACCATTTTGTTTACTCCTTGACACTTCTATAAACACTTTTTCTTCACCTATACGATCAGCATTTTACATAATGTAAGTTTTTTTTTCCATTCAAGTCAATTGCAACTCTTCTGTCTGCTTATCGCCATAAAGCAAACAAAACACATTAGCCCCACATGCCACACCTCAAATAAGAAAAGAAGGAAAAAAAACATCGTCTCTATACGCCATTAGCTATCTAGCCATATTCACGTCGATCGTGGTCGTCATTGAATGTGCGTTTAGTGGAGAAGAACTGAGAAGTGGTGTGGAGAAGGAAAGGCGCCCAACATCAGCACCCATAATTGCCACAAGCCATTCGCGCCGGCTGCCAAACTTGCCACCGCAACAACACTGCGTGAGTATGAAAAAAGCGATATAGCGCGCTTTGTTGCACAACATTTCATGTTTCATCTGCGCTGATCTACGCCATGCCACTCATACAAACTCAAAAGTCCGTGCTGCTTATGCTTGTGTAGATAGATAAATTCGCTGCAAGTGTCAATGAACTTTTGCCAGCTATCATTCCGCGTGTTATTGCACCACATCAACATTATGTTTAAAAGCAGAAACACGCATTGGGGCCGCCAGAATGCTTTGCGTTGCGATCAACATAATGTTTACTCATCGAATCGAGATAGATATGCAAGTGTATGGGTGCATGCTATTGGCTTTTGAGTGCAAGTTTTATTTACAAATTGGTTGGTTGGTCGAAATAGCGAAATGAGTTTGATACGAGGCCGACCCGGGGGAGAGAGGGGTGTCCTGAAAATTTTCCAACCAGTTTTTTTATTTTTTTGTTTCCAGAAACTTGCCTATTTGGCTCTTGGTGTTGTTAATTTTTTTCGAGTTTGCCTTGATATTTGATGGAAAACGAGGAGGGGAGCGAACATTATGCGATTATGAAAAAAATACATGGGTTGCTGGTGTGTTGGTGCTTGCGGTTTATGGCGTTTGGGGAGAGGAAATATTTATACAACCGAATAAAAAAAAAGATTAATTGGTTGCGATAATATTGGGAAATTTTTGTGACAGGAATTTCGATCGGAATGCTTTGACATAGTTAACTGTTGTCTTGGAATCAAGTTTGATTCATTTCTCGATGGAACTTTATGGGGTCTTTGGCCAGCTAACTCTTCTTCTTAACTCTGCGTTGTAAATGCTGAAAGGTACTTTCAAAATTTTTGCTCCATATTGACGTTTCGTTAGACAAGATTTGGAAATAAGTTGGTATGTACCTAAAATGCACTTCACAAAAACTTATATACAATTGCCTGTAACAGGAAAATCAGTAAATAGTAACCAACTAAGACGGAGAGTGCTTATCTCTAGTCTGTCTCTTGAAATTTTTTTAGAAAAACCTTCTCTGAATTGATACTGTGAAGATAGTACATAGTATACGTAAGATACATGCATCTAGGTAGAAACTTTTTATACTAACGGCAACAAGTGTACGTAACAGACTTTTTTTTTTATATAATTAACGCGCACATCAAGGGGTTATGACTACCCTTATAATGTTATAGAACACAGTGTGAGCATTTAGGAAATTATAGGAGAGGATTTGAAAGGAGACACCGATGCACGTTGCTTTTGACTTTTTGTGGATCGTAATGTGGGGGAAAAACAGGGTCAGGTAGAGCATTCCACATTCGGGTGGTGCGACTAAAATATGAATCTTATACTTGACTGTAGATACGTCCGAAGCTGGGCTCAAGGTAAAACTGATGAGCATTCCTAGCGAGGCGATGGTTTCAGGGGAGGAATGCAACTGGCTACTTCACTAAAGCTCTGCTTGTGAAAAAAGCGATAAAAGAGACAGGTGACGTTTCGACGATTTTCAAGAGAATCAATCGATTCTACTATTGAACTATCACCCATCAATTTAAACGCTTTATTTTGTACCCTATCAAGTAGGCGCAGAAATGTTTGAGGAGCACTTGACCAGTTATGGGAATTATACTTCTGTTTTGGGCGGATGAAGGCCTTATAAATTGTAGCCAGATCAGAAGGGGTGAAGAACTTCCTGCATCGTCTTAAGAAGCCTAACCATTTAGCGACCTCAAATATGTGGTCATTCCAACGAAGATCATCGTTTACACGAATACCAAGTACTGACTGCTTTTCGGTTTCTTGGATGCAGGTACCATTCATGGATAATGGCAATGGGGGAATGTTAAGCTTCAACGACAAGAGACAGCATTGAGTTTTCGAAGCATTGAATTCTACTCGGTTCATAAGACCCCATGAAACAATGCTGTCAAGGTCAGAATTCAATGAGCTTATCATACGCAAACGTTCGAGCTAACATATGGAGAGTCATTGAAGACAAGCGTAGGGAACCGATGACGTGGTTGAGTTCTTTATATTCTTGACAAAAAACGTCTGCATTCGCATTCACATCTGCAATAAGCAGTCTGGATGTATCGGCAACTGGTGCGTCCTTTAGATTTACAGAACTCTAGATTTGTATTGACATCATCAGCCACAGCCAGTGCTCCTAACGAACAATTATTCAGTAGCACGGGTTAAATTCACGACCCTCTCCGATTGGTGGTAGCACCAATTTTTATTGAATACATAATATGTACTTCTTTTTTTTAGTTTGCTTATGTTATCTTATTTCTGAAACTATTTAACGCATTTTAACTTTAAATTCTTTAAATCCGCTTTCGCATTCACACTCCCATCTGCAAATATGAAGATAGTTACTCAAAATTTTAGTGAAATGCATATTATCCAATTAGCGAAAACTAAGAAGCTTTCGCGCACAAGTGGAATATACAGGGTGTCAAGTAATTCGTATTACATACTTTGGGATGTGATTCTTGGTCATATTCTAAGAAAAAATTGTGTTAAATTCGATTTATCTGTCAACACTGATGGTAGAGACCTAATTTTAGACTTAATTTTTTGTGGAAATAATAATCCTTAAAACTGTATTCAAATAAGGCTCCTATAGGCTTAGGGTTGCCAGATAAACTGATGAACAAATTTGTTTTCTTATTCTTTTATACGACTTATTTACCCATTGTACATTTATACCCTTAACTTAAGTCTCCCTGAGAAGAGGTAAGTCAATTAGGATTTTGGTATCAGGTTAAATACAATTTTTACCCTTTTCATCAGTGCACAGTCATGGTTCTTGGAAAACAACTTCCATGGCAAGCTGTTGCAATAAAAGTCCGTAAAAAACCGAAAGCGCTTTTCATGGCGATGTTCTGTGCAGCTCGTGTCAGTAAATACTGTCATACGCGGCCTTGATATCGATAAAAAAGGTTAGTGTTGCCAATGCACTCAAAGTGCAATAGATTTCATGATGCAACAGCGGTAGCCTACAGAACGAATAGCTTCATCGAGAGCACATTCCGGAAGCTGAAGAAGAAGATAATTCAAAAATATTTACACAAAAATGTATGAAATCTTATCTTTAAAAACATGACGAAGTCATCGAACCATAGCTTTGTCTAAATGTTCTGAGTGTTTTTTGGTTAGCTGTGCAGATGCAAATCAAGAAAGGTAATAGTTGGAGTTGAAGTTGAAGTTGAGCGTTTAAACAAACTTATTTAATATCATTGAATAAGTATTTTGCTAATGGCAAAATGTGTCGAGTTCCTAAAAGTATTTTCGTGAGTTTTCGTTAGTTTTTTTAAACAAACTTATAACCGCGCAGTTTACCATTTTTGGGGTTCCACCTTCGTCCACTGAGGTTCGGATTGAATCAGGTTGAATGGGGTTCGGATTTTTTACCAAAAGGTAAAAACAACAGCCTCGGGTTATAAGCCCCGAGCCGAAGTTTGCAAAGACGATCAACGGAACATCGTGGTGGAACCGCAGTCAATGCGGAGGATATGGAAAGACCACTTCTCCAAGCTCTATAACGGCGATGATGAACCCAACGCCGCTGTTAGAGAGATAGAACCATTCTATTTAGGCGACATAGACCAATTATTCCGCCAACCCGACCTGAAAGAAGTGAAGACAGCAGTATCCAAGCTAAAGTCCAACAAAGCTGCTGGAGCTTGCTGATGGCCTCACTGCCGAATTATTTAAAGCGGCAGGCGGTGACCTGGTCAGGAGTATGCACCAGCTCATTTGCAAAATATGGGCGGAAGAAAGCATGCCCGATGAATGGAACCTCAGCATTGTTTCCTCGGTCCACAAGAAAGGAGGCCTTTGAACTGCGCCAACTACAGAGGTATCAGTTTTCTTAATATCGCGTACAAGATCCTCTCTGCCGTATTGTGTGAGCGTCTGAAGCCATTCGTCAACAACCTGATAGGTCCTTATCAGTGCGGCTTTAGACCAGGAAAGTCCACCATAGACCAAATCTTCACACTACAGCAGATCTTGGAAAAAACCCAGGAGCTTCAAATGGATACCTACCACCTTTTTATCGATTTTAAGGCCGCGTGTGACAGCATCTATAGAGAGGAGTTATATAGAGCCATGTCTAGTTTTGGCATCCCTACCAAACTTGTCCGATTGTGTAGGATGACGATGGAGAACGCACGCTGTTCCATCAGGGTCGGAAAAGATCTCACCGATACATTCGATGTCAAAAAAAGTTTTAGGCATGGCGATGCACTGTCATGCGACGTCTTCAACATCGTTCTTGAAAGAATAGTGCAAAGCTTCCACGTCAACACAAGAGGCACAATCTTTCAAAGATCCGTCCAATAGCTCGAATATGCCGAAGATATTGACATAATTGGGAGAACGCAGCGTGATGTCAATGGCGCGTTTATGAGCCTTGAGACGGAGCGAAGAAGATGGGTTTTGTGGTCAATGAGGGCAAGACCAAGTATATGCCGTCATCAAGAAAGGACACCCAAAACCGACGTCTTGGACAGAACGTTATGATAGACAGCTAAAGCTTTGAGGTTGTTAAGGACTTTGTCTACCTAGGCGCCGCTATTAATTCAGACAACGACACCAGCGCTGAAATCAAACAAACACAATTGAGTAGTAAAGTCCTCTCTCGAGCAACTAAAGTGTCCCTGTATAAGACACTTATCATCCCGGTTCTTATATATGGCGCAGAGGCATGGACCTTGTCAAAGGCAGATGAGAACGCTTTAGGATGCTTCGAGAGAAAAATTCTTCGGGTGATTTTTGGTCCCGTCTGCATAGATGGAGAGTGGAGAAGAAGATTCAACGACGAACTGTACGGGCTGTACAGCGACACTGACCTTGTCAAACGAGTCAAGGTCCAGCAGCTTAGATGGCTGGGTCATGTAGAGCGAATGGACCAATGCTCCGGCCCGGAAAGTCTTCGAATCCAATCCCGAGGGACGGCGCAGTAGAGGATGACCGCGACTCAGGTGGCGCACGCAAGTAGGAGAGGACCTCAACCAACTTGGCGTGCAAAACTGTAGGCAGCTAGCTAGGGACCGAGCTGGCTGGAGAAGCATGTTGGTTGAGGCCCTGTTCCGACCCGGATTGTAGCGCCACCTTAAAAGTTAAGTACCTTCGTTCACTTCCATTGCACATTGTCATCAACAATGATTTGTCTGCTTGCAGAAACTTTTATAAATTGGCCATTTTTCTTAAAATTTCAACTAAGAAAAAAGAAATGAAAAGGCTTTCTTTTGTTTTATTTTACCGGACAAAATAAGCCACCACATTGAGCAGAAAAGAAATTAGGACCCACACCCCTTGCAACATTGCCATGATAATTACGAACCCATGTGCATATTAAATGAGAAAAAAAACTAATCGGCACAACGAAACGCAATTGAATAAATGAAAAATAATTTGTCAAGGCATTTATTTGAGTTGGAATCAATGTTTGAAAAGAAACTCTAACCAACATGAATGTTATAAATAAATATATCCTCGTTTTCTGGAGAGATTCGCAAAAAGTCAGGATGTGTAAAAGAAAGCAAGCATTACAAAATCTCGAGTGGCGAAATTCCGATTCGTCAAAGTCCCAAATTTAACAATTATTGGGTTTGAAACTCAGGCTTTCGATACCAATTCGAGTGAAAAGGCGCAGTAATTCGAATAGAAAAATATTAATGATGTTGGATTGTCGATCCTGGAGTGATCTCTATGAAACTATCGAACATTTTAGGCAATCAAATTACTGCCTAAACTCATTTAATTGCAGTTGTTAGAATTTCCATTAATCATCATTTCGACATCACATTCCATGCAGTACCCGTAAAAGCAGCATAATTATGTGAGTTTACCTACTCACACTTGTTTCTATAGCCATACGCTGCCCTTTCTTCACGAACATTACAGCAGTCATTAGGTACACACTATTGGGCCCATAAAAGAAAGGGGTAGGCTAGGTATACTTAGCACTTACTGTCAATATCATACGGTAATGGACTGTTGTAATGAAAGTCCACATATTGGCGTTTTTTTGAAAATGCTCTGCCAAAGAGGCAAGTTTTTTTTTCCTTATTCGTATTTGTGCAATACCTACAGAGGAATTTGAACTTTGCTGTCACACTATAATCGAATGCCGAAAATTGACCACACATTTTATTGCGTGCTAGTAGATAGATATTGTGGGTAGTCCTCGAATAGAAAAAATAGAAAACGCCAAAACGTGTGTTGCATATGAATAATTAAAGGCTGCCGAAAAAAAGGCAGGTAAATAATGAAAGTATACGCACAAATGTAGGACATGATAATGGATTGAGTGCGAGTATGATGGTTGGCACGATACGATATGTGTGTGCGGCTTCAATTGCAAATGTCGAAGGACAATCAAATCAACCCACTTTACCCAACCCATAGCCGCATCTAATGGCCAGCAATTTCACAACGCTCATTTTGATTCTGTGTTATTTGACATTTGAATACGTAGATAGAAGCATTTTATGTTTTGGCCGAAAAAAGGACACGCACTATACTTCTCAAACAATCAAATTCAAATCATACTCGTATACAATGGGAAAGCCACTTCTCCAATTTGAATTTGAACGGCTTAATGACACACTGTGCTGAGCGGTGCGGTATATTTTCGCCGCGCAGATAGGTAAGTCCTTTTGTGTTGGTGGTAACACTCTGACCTAATTCATTGCCTCAGCATTAACGAACGAGTAAACAAGGGGAGGGTATGGTTTTGTTGTGTGTTACACCAGCAAAGGTGCTCTATTTTGGCATTAATATTTTAAAGTTTCGTTTTTTTTTTTTTTATAAAAAGGGAAAGTGTTTTCGCTCGTGACACGCAATTGCTTCATGCGAACAAGATTTTGGGGTGCAGGTCTATAATTTGTTTCAAAATATTCGATTGGATCCATCAGCTGGGACACTTCCCAGGAAAATGGGGTAGTAAGTGCAGAGAAATACCAAACATTGCTGTTGAAATTTTGTTAGAATAGTCTGTGTGAAGTATAGTAATTTTTTTTTTTTTTTTTTGCATCTCAGAGACTAAGTCGCACGAAGCTTAGAGCAAGCTCATTTGTACGTACTTATCTACGCTCCTCATCATAAATGCAGGTGTTAGAGGTTAGAAAACACCAACACCAGCACAAAGAGAACGTATAAGAAATATATATATGATAAAAAAAATACAAATAGTGACATACAATATAGAACACCTAACATGAAATACAATAATAATAATTAAACAAAACTACTAGAAATAAAACAAATCATAAACTACAAATATTTTGAAAGACAATAAAATAAGAAACATTGAACAAAAATCATGCATGTGGACCGCTGGTTTTAAATTTTTGTTTTAAACTATATTTATTAATGTTGAAATCTAAAAGTAGAGAGTTAGAATTGTATAATCTACACATGCGCGAAAGCGGCTCATTCATGCCGTAATTGGTTCTATGATGGGGGCAATGAATCAACTCCAAATTACGCAAGTGGTGAGATCCTCCGCGGTAGTTAAAACCTATGGACGAGAGCAAGTAAGGAGCATCTATAAAGCCAGTCAAAAGCTGATGGAAAAATACTAGGTCATTGTTGATACGTCTTTGACTAAGGGTTTGCAATTGCAAAAGTTGAATTCGATGTTCATAAGGAGGTAGATTGAATGGATCTTCCCAAGGAAGACCCTTCAAAGCAAAACGTATAAATTTGTGTTGTACTGCCTCAATACGATGTTTATGAATTTCATATAGAGGAGACCAAACTTGTGAGGCGTACTCGAGATGAGGGCGAACATAACAGTTATACAAAGATAGTGTTACATAAGGATCATCAAATTCTTTTGACCACCTCTTTATGAAACCTAGCATAGAATTTGCTTTCCTTACAATTGAGCTTATGTGCTCACTAAATTCAAGGTTAATATTGAAGTAAACACATAGGTCACGAAAACTTGAGACATTACATAATGAATGACCAGACATTAAATACAAATCATTACTAGGTTCTCGTTTTTTCGAGAAAGTCATAGTTTGGCACTTCGAGGGGTTGAGACTAAGACCATTCTTTTTACACCATATTCCAAAGCTATCGATATCTTTTTGAAGAAGTACGCGATCAGAACTATTTTGAATGGATTTAAAAATTTTCATATCATCTGCGAAAATCAGAATTTCACTATGCGAAATGCACGAAACAACGTCATTGATGGCAACAATGAAAAGCAAAGGCCCAAGGTGACTGCCTTGTGGTACACCCGACAGAGCATTGAAGGGATTCGAAAAGCTGTTACGAAATTTTACTTGGTACGTTCTATTTTCGAGATAAGAGCAAATCCATGCAATAAATATTGCAGGAAATCCAAAAGCCTTGAGCTTACATAATATAACATCATGAGAGAGTTGGTCGAATGCTTTGGAAAAATCAGTGTAAATACAGTCGAGCTCAGACCCATTTTCGAGGGCATTGGAACATTTGTGAAGAAAAGAAAGAAGGTTTGTTACCGTTGATCTTTTTTGCATAAAGCCATGCTGCTATCTGCAAATAATATTTTTTGTAAAAAATGAGAGGCTGTCACAAACAACTTGCTCAAAGAGTTTGGGGATGCAAGACAGTTTGGATATAGGCCTGTAGTTTTTTATTTCTTTCTTATCACCCTTTTTAAAAACCGGAGTGATAAAGGACTTTTTCCAATGGCTTGTGAAAACGCCTGTTTTGATTGAAAGCTGAAAAAGATATTGAAGTGAGATCATTATTATGGAACAGCATTTCTTTAAAAGAATAGGCGGGATTCCATCCGGACGGAACGAAAAGTCATCTTGCAGAAGTGATAAATATTTTAAAATGTTGTCACTATGAATAGGGATATTATTAAAATTAACTTGAGAGCAGTTGTTACGTAAATACGTAAAGTAGTTTTCATCTATTACTACGGGGGTATCAGAGAAAGAGCTTCGAAAATGGTTAGCGAAGGCATTACAAATATCGTTAGTATTCTCTAGTGGAGTATCACCAGAAATAAAGTTCACTGGGTACCCATCAGATTTTTTCTGCAAGACATATCTCTTCTTCTTCATAGCAAGACACTTGAGGTACCAAAATTTGATTTTTCTTAAAAGTTTCTGTTTTTGTTGGAAAGACGTTCAACTAAAAATTTTACTATATTTTGGGTCAGATCAAGATATAAGCATCCTGTAACACGCATAGAAACAAGTGGAAATAGCTCTGAATACGCATGTTTGTACCATTGAATTCGCACCATCAGGATCTTTCTTATATCCTTATTGGGTCAGAGGGTTATTTCGAAAATGTAAAATTTTCAGCAGTTAACTTAAAAAATACTACACTCATCGTTTCGAACCATTTTCTTTCAAATTGTAAGTGAATGAAGTGAATAGGGTGGCGCAATAAAGCTCAGGGAGCCTCCAGGTCTAACGAATATCTTACTGTCTTTAAACACTTTGGCCCCTGTTCTGATTTCCGTTCGGAATGTTTTGATTTATTGGCTTAATTCAAGCTGTGTACAGTTTAGATATAAATAGTTGCAAGTTATGATAAAAAAAAAAATAAACCAACTTAACAAATCTTAGAAACCAATTTATTGTAGAAATTAAGGATTGTTGAAGTATAAATTACTTCTCAGGTAAGATAGGTTTTTGTTCGAGTTATAGGCTGACAGTAGTTGGTGGTGCGGTGAGTAGAAAGGTTACAGAATGGTTTGGATCTAAGAGTAAGGGGATTGGTGTTAAAGAAGGTATTTGAGAAGTGCAGAAGAGTCGATGAAACCAGTAATTATTTGGCGCCCAAAGAGTATGTCAGCAACTATGCGACAATGTAGAATCTAAAAATTGACCATGTTGCGATCGACGCAAGGCACTCTTCCAGTGTGATAGATGTCCGAAATTTCCGAGCTAACTTTGACTCGAACCACTACCTTGTTGTAGCCAAGGTGCATATGAGGATATCTTGTTAACGACCCGCACGAACTAGACATCTGCAACGAGTGGCTTGAAACCAATTCCAAGCCATTCTATATTTTTTCAAATACACTACTCGCTGGTTTTGGTTATTTCAAAACAAAACAAATGACTCATTACCCCAAACCAAAACAATAGAATCGTGTATTCATTCCAAATGAATACACCATTTGGTTTTTTTCTCAAATGCATCGAATACACCGAGTTTATATCGAACACATCGAATACACCAAATAATGCACTATACACACCAAGCGAACTGAGAATTTTCAATTACTAAGAAATGAAAGAGTGAACAATCAATAAAGAGAGTCTTAGTACATTTTCTTTGAACATATTTCATTTTCAAGGAATATGTACTTGCTATTCAAAACTTTTACTAATGTTATAAATGCAAATGTAACTCTGTCTGTTCGCTTCTTTTTTTGTATCCATCTCCCGCCCAAACCACTGAACCGATTTAAATTAAATTTGGTACAGAGATAGTCTAGAACCTGAGGAAGAACATAGGCTAAATATGTTATCCCTATATTCCCACGGGAACGCAAATGGGAAAAATTCTTTCACCGTTAGAATGCTACACCATCCACGAGTAAAAAACTCTAACTCATCCGCATATGCCCACGGGATCGGCAATGAGAAATTTAAAACTTTCAGGTTAAAGCTAGAAACAAACAAAGCGGAGCATCACATAATTCATTTGCATCAGTTCAAGCCACTCGCTGCACTCAGTGTGCTTGTAAATGTTCTATTTGTATTTTTTGAATTGTTGTATTCGGTGTTTTGATAACTGTTAGGCTTGTTCTGTTCTGTTTAAATCAAGCATTCAAGCCTAGGAGAGAAACCAAACAGTGTATTCGTTCTATTACGAAGAGATCGAATGGTGTGCAGTATTTGCTTTTTTAGAATAGTGTATTCATTTTTAGTGTACACTAATTTCTAAGCATTCTACGAACAGAATACACTGAACTACTGTGCTTGAATCGAAAAGGTAAGTGAATGTATTCATGCAGACCTCTAGCACGAACTAACGCTGTGAAGATATGACGTCGGAAAGCTACAATCGCAAGAGATTGCCAATGCCTTTTCCAATCGAGTGTCCCTCCAACTATCCCTGAATCCTATGCCGCCAGCATTAAGCATTGAAGACGAATGGCAACAATGCCCAACAACCCATCAGAACTGCAGCCTCTGAGGTTCTGGGTTTCATTCAGCCCCCAAATAGGCAAATGCAGCCAAACAAAAAGCACGACAAATGCTTATGCAAAAACGAACGAGGGCTGCTTACGATCAGTATAACGAGATTTACAAGGAGAAAAGAAGGGAAGAACACCGAATTCTCAAAAAGAAAAAGAAGCAACATGAGAAGCGCTCGTTTGAGGAAATTGAGAGGTGCCATGACAGGAAAGTTTTACGAAAAGGTAAAAAGATCTTTCCAGGGTGGCAAGGCTCGAACTCAAGCCTGTAAAGACCAGCAGGGAAACATAGTTATAGAGTCACAGTCGCTACTGAGGATCTGGAAAGATCATTTCTGCAGACTGCTTAACGGCGATGAAGACACAAATTCCGCTGTCAGGCAGATTGCCCCATTCAGCTTGGACAATGATCAAGAATGCCGTCCTCCCGACCTAGAAGAGGTTAAGCTTGCCATATGCAAACTTAAATCAAATAAGACTGCAGGTGCAGATGGCCTTGATGCCGAACTCTTCAAGGCAGCTGGAGACCAGTTGGAAAGGAGCATGCACCAGCTGATCAGCATGATATGGTCGGAAGAAGGCATGCCCGATGAATGGAACCTCAGTATCGTATGCCCGATCCTAAAGAAGGGAGAGCCTCACAATTGCGCCAATTATAGATGGATAAGCCTCCTTAACGTCGCTTATAAGATCTTGTCTGCTGTAATATGTGAACGTCTGAAACCCCACGTCAACAACTTGATAGGTCCTTATCAATGTGATTTTAGACCAGAGAAGTCCACAATAGACCAAATTTTCACATTACGGCAGATCATGGAAAAAACCCGAGAACGTAATATCGATATTCACTATCTTTTTATCGATTTCAAGGCCGCGTATGACAGTATTTACAGAGACGAGCTGTACATAGCCATGTCTAGTTTCGGCATCCCTGCAAAACTCGTACGACTATGCAGGATGACTTTGGAGAATTCACGCTGCTCCGTCAAGGTCGGTAGAGAACTCACCGAGACCTTTGGTGTCGAAAATGGCTTTAGGCAAGGCGACAAACTGTCATGCGATTTCTTCAACATCATACTTGAACAGATTGTAAGAAACTCAAACGTCAACACCAGAGGAACAATCTTTCAAAAGTCTGTACAATTACTCGCCTACGCAGACGATATTGACGTAATGGGAAGAAATAAGCGTGATGTCATAGGTGCTTTTGCGAGTATTGAAACAGAAGCGGCAAAAATGGGTTTGATGGTTAATGAGGGCAAAACGAAGTATATGCTGTCATCAAACAAGGACACAGAACATCGACGAATTGGACAAAACGTCACAATAGACAGACATAACTTCGAGGTAGTACAGGACTTCGTCTACCTAGGATCCGCTGTAGACACGGACAACAACATCAGTGCGGAGATCAAACGGAGAATAACTCTTGCCAACCGTTGCTTCTTTGGGTTAAGAAGGCAATTGAGAAACAGAACCCTCTCTAGAAAAACCAAGGTGACCTTGTATAAGACCTTAATCATCCCGGTCCTGCTGTACGGCGCGGAAGCATGGACCTTATCGAAAGCGGATGAGGAAACCCTTGGTCGTTTCGAAAGAAAATTCTCCGAATGATCTTTGGTCCCGTATGCGAAGACAATGTGTGGAGAAGAAGATACAACAACGAGCTGTATGAGCTTTACCGCGACATGGGCATAGCCAGAAGAGTACGCATCGCGAGGCTACGATGGTTGGGCCATGTAGAGCGGATGGACCCAAACGCTCCGGCTCGTCGGGTGTTCCAAAGCACATTGCAGGGAAATCGCGGAAGAGGAAGACCTCGTCTTAGGTGGCGCAATCAAGTGGATGAAGACCTCAACCGACTTGGAGTTCGAAACTGGAGAGAGCTCGCCCGAGATCGAAATCGTTATAGAAGGATGTTGGTTGAGGCCCAGGTTCACCCCGAACTGTAATGCCCACCTAAGTAAGTAAGTAAGTCGCTACTGAGGATCTGGAAAGGTCACTTCTGCAGACTGCTTAACGGCGATGAGGACACAAATTCCGCTGTCAAGCTGAATGTCCCACTCAACTTGGACAATGATCAAGAATGCCGTCCTTCTGACCTAGAAGAAGTAAAGCTTTCCATATGCAAACTTAAATCAAATAAGACTGCAGGTGCAGACGGCCTTGATGCCGAACTCTTCAAGGCAGCTGGAGACCAGTTGGAAAGGAGCATGCACCAGCTGATCTGCATGATATGGTCGGAAGAAAGCATGCCCGATGAATGGAACCTCAGTATCGTATGCCCGATCCTAAAGAGGGGAGACCCTCACAATTGCGCCAATTATAGAGGGATAAGCCTCCTTAACGTCGCTTATAAGATCTTGTCTGCTGTAATATGTGAACGTCTGAAACCCCACGTCAACAACTTGATAGGTCCTTATCAATGTGGTTTTAGACCAGAGAAGTCCACAATAGACCAAATTTTCACATTACGGCAGATCATGGAAAAAACCCGAGAACGTAATATCGATATTCACTATCTTTTTATCGATTTCAAGGCCGCGTATGACAGTATTTACAGAGACGAGCTGTACATAGCCATGTCTAGTTTCGGCATCCCTGCAAAACTCGTACGACTATGCAGGATGACTTTGGAGAATTCACGCTGCTCCGTCAAGGTCGGTAGAGAACTCACCGAGACCTTTGGTGTCGAAAATGGCTTTAGGCAAGGTGACAAACTGTCATTCGATTTCTTCAACATCACACTTGAAAAGATTCTACAAACCTCAAATGTCCACACGAGAGGAACAATCTTTCAAAAGTCTGTACAATTACTCGCCTATGCAGACGATATTGACGTAATGGGAAGAAATGAGCGTGATGTCATAGGTGCTAGTATTAAAATAGAAGCGGCAAAAATGGGTTTGATGGTTAATGAGGGCAAAACGAAGTATATGTTGTCATCAAACAAGGACACAGAACATCGACGAATTGGACAAAACAAGCCTCGGAGCCTAACGTGTTTTTCACAACCATGCCTTGTGAGGGAATGGAGGGGACTTCCAATTTTCTGCCGATTCCAAACGGCTAATCGAGAAAGCCCTTTTCATGGCATTGAATTTAGTAGGATTCGTCAGTTTCTCGCGAAATGCGAGACCCGTGGGTCGATACGAACGCGAAAATTATTTCAGGTCCCTAGCAGCTGATCTGTCAACCGCAACCAATAGTAAAAATTTTTGGGGAAAAAATAAAGATAATTAAGGGTGATGATTTTGTCTGTGGTATACATATATCTGCCTCGAAACTAGCAGAGTATTTTAAATTATTACTAAATCCCCTTGACGTCACAGAAACCATTCAATTTGCTGAACCATATATAATTAATGATCTCCTTGATGCCGAAATTGATATGTGTGAGCTCCAGCAGTCACTTCATTATTCAAAAAATAATAAAGCGCCAGGCCCAGACCGCATTGGAAATGAATTTTACAAAAATGCTCCACCCGCCTTTTTAAATAAAATGCTAGCTGCGTTTAATTCCATTTTTAGAGTGGGAGAGATACCTCAAGAATTCAGGAATGCCATTGTATATCCAATATATAAAAAAGGTGATATTAATGCACCAAACAACTATCGAGGTATCTCTTTCATGAACTCGATCGCAAAACTATTCTGTTCTATTCTTCTGAATAGAATCAACACCTGGGTAGAAAACAACAAAATACTTAGTGAATATCAGGTAGGCTTTCGCAAAGGATATTCTACTATAGATAATATCTTCACAATAACAACCATATCTCAATACTTCCTTAGACAAAATAGGAAACTTTACGTATTTTTTGTAGACTTTAGAGCAGCTTTTGACTCTATAAACCGAAAAGCCCTTTTTTATAAATTGTCACAAATAGGAATGTCAACAAAAATGCTCAAAATCCTTAAAAGCAAGTATACAAAATACACGGCAAAGAGTATGGGACGGTAAAAATGTCTCCAACTGGTTTGAAACCAAGTCTGGAGTGAAGCAAGGATGCCTTTTGAGTGCTACACTTTTCGCGTTATTTATAGACGATATAACGACACATCTGCCTGCAGGTATAAGACTCGCAGAACAAGTCACAAAGGTACTACTATACGCAGATGATATTTTACTATTAGCGGAAACCCCACATAGCTTACAACTAATGATAAATAAAATGAACAGTTTCTGCAAAACCTGGAACTTGAAAGTAAACCTAGATAAGTCCAAAATAATGATAGTTCGAAATCGACAAACAAAACTAAAAACAACTGAAAAATGGTTTTACGGTAAAGAGATTGAAATAGTAACACACTATAAATATCTGGGAATCTTATTGACACCAAATATGAAATTCAAACTACACCTCGAAAAAAAACTGGCAAGCACCAAAAGCCTTATTAATGCGTCCTGGGGAAGCATAATAAACAAGCAAGAAATACCAGCATCTGCGAAATACCGAGTATTTGAATCAATAATGCGATCTGTAATGTGTTATAGATTATAGTCCTCAAACTTGGGGGTACAAGCAATATGAAGAAGTTGAAAAACTTCATCGATACTTTTTGAAAAAACTTTGCCGTCTTCCTCTTACGACACCCAATTATGTACTCAGCATAGAAACAGGTCTGCCAAATCTTTTTAATTTTACATTAAAGTTACACTTCGATTACATACTCAAAGTACTTAAATACCCCGAACATAGGCTACCACTCATTATGGCAAAATATATTATCAATAATAAATTAGAATTGGATTGGATGGGACTAGCAGCAAAATATGATTTGAACCTTAATATACAATATCTTGACCTTGCAATGTTGAAACAACAACTTTATAAAGTGTTGGAATTATCTGATATTAGTCACAGAAATGAATGCAAAGAAAAAGCCAAATCTTCAATTAACAGGTTGATATACCCTGAGTTAAACTTTGATTTAATGAATAAAAACTATTTTAATGATCGATATAGCATAAAAGAGATATCCCTGATTTGCAGAGCGAGATGTGATATGTTGAATTTGAATGGTGCACCGTTCAAAAAATCAACAACCAATCGTCGGCTGAGTTCTATCTTGTTCAATGTCCAATTTTCAAAATGTTGAGAAATCGATTTTTAAGGTTCAGGTCGAAATTTTTTTATTATATTTGAAGATTACTGTTTGGAAGTAGATTTTTTCTGCAAGCGTAGACAATTTTAGTTTTAAAACAAGTCACACTAGATGTTTTTCTTTTCTTTTAAAAAAGTTATAAATTAAAATCAATAAGGAAGTCGTTTTTTATATGGAATTTGTATTGTTCAACGTAATACAGAATGAATCAAAAGTGGTTTATTGAACAAAAATAACACCCAAAACAGTTCGAAATGTGTCCTATTGAACAAAGCAGTTTTCCATAACTTGAAAACTAAAAGAGATAGAACAAAATGGTTTGCGCCAAACGAAAGAGCGCCCCCAAATTATGAAGACTGCATACCTAACTCAATTTCGTGAAAAATGGCCTATTGAACAAGATAGAATCAGCCGACGAAATCTTTGCACTATATGCAATCTCCAAATTAAAGAAGACACATTCCACTTCCTGGCAATATGTCCTATTTACAAGGATTTGAGACTAATACACCTCGAGAAACTAACATTGACAATGGAACAAACGAAGAACATCCTAAATGGTGCTAACTGGATTGCTCTATACAAATTTATTGAGAGTACATCCACTTATAGACATAACATTTTAACTGAATTTTTATAAAAAAAAAAAACAGCTAATGTCATGTTTTTGTAATATATAACTTTTTATAAGATCGTATTTCCTTTACTTTGTTTTCTTTTTTTTTTTTAAATCAAAAATTTTCATTTTTTAAGATAAAATGTTTCAATTTAATTATAATGTAACTTAAAAAATATTTTATCGCAACAATCAGGCAGACGGCAACGCCATTGCAAATTTAAATTATTTTTATTTTTGTATCATTAAAAAATATTAAAAATTATTACTATGTAAAATTGAAGATAAATAAAAAATTATTTTAAATATCCTAAATATCCTAAAATATCCTATCCGTGGGTCTGGGACTCATACTCGAAACTCCCGCGTAACAGGCAGACATGCCTACCATGCTAATACCTCGGACACCACATTACAACACTCATAATGCCATATGTATATCAATCGCCATTAACTCACAAGCGTTTGCTTCCATCTTGTTGTGTGAAGACTCCGATTTTTGGCATTAGATTGATTGAACAGTAACAGAAAAATAAGTTCAAATAACATCAAATTGTTTAGAATCACCTTGCCTAGCACATTTACGCAGTTTTTAAATGCAAGGAAAAAAAATCACTCATTTTGGACACTTCTACAACTGGATGAGAGATGAGGTAAGCAAGTAAACAAATCTGCAAAATTTGACAGTTGATTGCTTTGGACGTAGCAACTTGCTAAGGCTTAAGGCTTAAGCATTACATAGCCTCCCATATAAAAGTAATAACAGAATAAATGCAGTTTCTGCTCCTGGTTTTGAACTATCGCAAGTTCTTTAGTGTAGATGCACTCTTAAGGCTCTTAGACATGCACACAAAATGCTCATTACGAATTCAATTGCCCACAAGTAGCGTTCCAAAAGCTGACATTCTGTCAAACAATTAAAATCAATTTGCAATAGAAACCACTTTTTATTAGATGAGTTGGCACAATTGATATTCGTGCCAAGCAATTTAGGTCAGAGAAGCAGCAATTTGTTCGCAAAATATCGCATTGAATGACGATGAGTGGTTTCCTTTGCTTCACATTCTGTTCTTACAGCAATTTAAATGTTCATACGCCAATTTCTCGACAGTTCAATGGACAGTGAAATGCAAAAGCCTTTTATTGACAGTCGTAGTCGAAAATTGCGATAAAGCAGCTACGTTCTTCTTTTTTTTAATTTTCCATTTTTAATGCAATTACGGTTAGTAATAAGTGGCCAATCACGCAAATAGTTCGGAATGTCTTGCCGTAACATTTGAATGCAACATGTGCGCCTTACGCAGGACTCTGTTAACTTTTAAGTGATCGATGTACAGCACTAAAGAATCTAATCAAATAAACTTATAAATTGTTAGGACCGACCGACAGCCGGGAAAAGGCCTAGAAATAAGTGCATTTCACTCAACCATTTCTTTGAGGAGAGGAAGGAACCTACAATTTTCAACAGATTCTAAAAGAATTAGTTGAGAAAGCTCGTTGAGGGACTTGCCAGTTCCATGTTTGATGCCAGGCATTTGGGGTCTTGATGAGATTCGTGACCAACACATCAAGTAAAAGTTCGACACTGTAGCCATACCACCAGGGACACCACCCCAAAGTAATTAAAAATAATTTGAACGAAAAAAAAGTCCCACAATGCCCCACAGTAACTTAAATTTTCCATTGAAAACAAAATTAGCAAGAAAGTAGAATACTTCAGTGAGCACTCATGATAATGCATATCATATGATACAAGGAATCAAAAGAGAACAAAAACTTCAACCCACACCACAGGTCATGCTCGTACATTCCATCGTGTGGAAATGTACTGCCAATACCAAATACATAGTTTTGCGACCACAACAATAATTACAAAGAAATACCCTTGTGGTTAAAAATCGCCAGTTGCCATCTGAATGGATTCGCGATAAAATAATTACACGGCGCGGCGTCTATGGGGCGCGCGTCATTTTATTCTATGCAATTGACATTCACTTTATGGACTGACTGCATTGACGTGTGCGAATTATTGCATGTCGTGCTGGGAGGTTTTCGTTTTGAGTTCCTTTCTTTCTCTTTTTTGCATTTTTTTTTTGCAAGAAGTGCAACCAATTTCGTATCCAATTACAGTGAGTGAATGTAATGCAAAAATGTTATCTGATCAACTGCGGTTAACTTTGCATTATACTCACATTAGGTGCATTGATGTTGTGGCCATTGGATAAGGTGTATGTTCAGGTACTGGCTCAAGTTGAGTTGAGAAATCGATAAATTAATAAAAACAAAAATATAAATCGATCAAGAAAATATTAGGAGAACCCAAACAAACAATTAGTCCTTTGTATTCGAATTCAAGCAAATAAACTTAAAGATCTTTTGCTATCAGCAGTCAGCACCGCTAAGAAGTTCAAAGAGAAAATTTTAACAATGCTTACTTTTTCCGACTTCAATAGGGAGCTTACGATATAAAGTTGTCTCAAGCCGTATTCAATCGTGTGTTCGTCCTTCCGTTGTTGAGAATTCATGTCGAAGGGGGCTATGGGAAAATTATCTGATGGTTTTTTCAACTTTTATTCGCCGTAGTTAGTTTTTAATTAGTTAAGCGCGAAAGACTGATTCTTACGCCTAGTATGTGCGACAATACAGTTTTAAGAGGTTGTAGGTAGTGAAATTTTTCTCGAGGGTATTGTCATGTAGTATTTTCTATACCTATAATTTATATGAAGAGCACTTGAGAGGAGTTTTTGTTGGTTGGCATAGATTTGAATATGGCCATGTTGGGAAGGCAAACGAGGCTTATGAGAACTGCCATGTATTTTTTTTTTTTTTTTTATAATAAGCGCGCACATCAAGGGGTTATGACTACCCTTATAATGTTGTAGAACACAGTGCGAGCATTTAGGAAAATAGGAGAGGATTTAATAGGAGACACCGATGCACATTGCTTTTGAACCTTTGTGAATCGTAATGCAGGGGAAACACAGAGCTAGGTAAAGCATTCCACATTCGGGTGGTGCGACTTAAATAAGAATCTCTATACTTGACTGTACGCCCGAAGTTGGGCTCAAGGTAGAACTGATGAGCATTCCTAGCGAGGCGAGTGTTGCGGCTAAATTGTTTCAGGGGAGGAATGCAGCTGGCTATTTCACTAGAGCACTGTTTGTGGAAAAAGCGATAAAAGAGAGAGACAGGTGACTTTTCGACGATGTTTAAGAGAATCAACCGATTCTACGACTGAACTATCACCAATCAATTTGAACGCTCTATTTTGTAGCCTATCAAGTAGGCGCAAAGATGTTTGAGGAGCATCTGGCCAGATATGGGAGTTATACTCCAGTTTTGGGCGAATGAAGGCCTTATAAATTGGCTTTGTAGCCAGATCAGAGGGGGTGAAGAACTTCCTGCATAATCTTCAACGACAAGAGACAGCATTGAGTTTTCGAAGCATTGAATTCTACTCGGTTTATATTACCCCATGTAACAATGCTGTCAATGTCAGAATTCAATGAGCTTATCATACGCAACCGTTCCAGTTCCACATCCGAGGAGCAGGGACGTGAATTTAGAAACGAATATGAAAAGCTGAGGGTCGAGTCGTCAGCAAAACAGTTGAGAGGATTAGAAGTTTCAGACAAAGAATCATTTATGAAAATGAGGAAGAGAGTCGGAGACAAAACGGAGCCCTGGGGGCACACCAGCATTTATGAAAAGGGTATCAGACTTGAAGCCATCCAATAGAACTTGAACGGTCGGAAAGGTAGTTTCTAATCCAACGAAGAAGAGACTCATCGATACCAAAAGCACGCATTTTCGATAAAAGAACCTGATGCCAAACTCTGTCAAATGCTTTAGAAATATCAAGCGCAATAATCTTACTTACTCCAAAACAATGTAAAGATTGGTTCCACTTTTCGGTGAGATAAGCCATCAAATCACCAGTGGACCGTTTGCTACGAAAGCCGTACTGACGGTCATTAAGAAGCTTTTGTTCTTCAAGATGTTTCATAAGTTGACGGTTTATCAACGTTTCCATGACCTTGGAAAGGGACGTAAGTGCAATTGGACGGTAATTGGAAGGGGAGGAAGATTCGCCTTTTTTAGGGACCAGCTGGACAAATGCAGTTTTCCATCTGCTCGGAAAAATCCCAGCAGAATAGGAAAGATGGAAAAGTTTACGCAGTGGTTTTGCCATCGTAGAAGAACACCTCTTCAGAATAACGGCGGGAATACCATCTGGACCAGCGGATTTATGTATGTTGAGATCTTTGAGGGCTTTCGCAACCGAGCGATTTCGAAAAAATATCTGCTTCATCAAAGAATTTGCAGACTCGAGCTCAGGTGGAGCCAATATGCTATGAGGAAGTGTCGAGTTGGCAGCAAATTGAGCTGCCGGCAAATTGGCTTTACGTTTCCGTCGAGAAAGAACAATGACCAATTAAAATTTCGAAAGAAATTGTTCAGGCCGTCCCAATTGGTGTTCTCATATTGCCACACAGTTCTTTTGGGGACTTTATCTTTTTTTACCGTGACGGAAAACGAAAAATCTACCGATATGACACAATGGTCCGATTTGCCTAAAGGAGATGATACTACAACCCTGTATTTTTCGGGATGAGAAGTAAGAAATAGGTCAAGAGTGTCGGCCGCATGGCCTACAATATCTGGAACCCGAGTGGGCTCATCGACAAGTTGAGTTAGTTCGCTAAACTCAGCAAAGATCTCAACACATTTTCCTTCGGTTGTTGTCTGGCCAGAATGTCGAAGCCAACCAGAATTGTGTACATTGAAATCGCCCGCAATTGCGATTGAGGATAAAGGGAAACAATTCTTAATTCTTCTTAGCGCATCAAACTCGTTAGAGGTTAAATTGCTATCTAAATTGGGGCTTCTATAGATAAAACAATAACGAATGATTTGCTTACGGACGGTGAATTTTAACCACATGAAATTAAAGTTCGGGTTAGAAAAGAGGCCGTATTGTGGTAGAAGTTGGTAAGCAATATCATTACGAACATATACGGCGAGGCCATGAGAAGAAAAGAATAATGGCACTAAGCTATATCCAGGCAGGTTGAACTCTGATTGATCAGAATCAACACCCACCTGTGTTTCACTCAGTGCCAAAACAGCTGGCCTGCATTTTGCAGTGTGAGCGTACACAGCAAAGAAATTGGATCGCAACCCCCTATAATGTTGCTAAAATCAACTCTAAACTTACCCGACATTACAATTCAAATGTATATACGGCATACGGTACCAGGAACCCTACTGGTGAAGACATCTTATATCTTAAGCATGTGCGAGTTACATAGTCTTATCGCATTAAATACCATGTTCATCAAACCGGGCTAACTATTTGCTACTTACAGTAGTGGTGGAGATGAAACCCGAATTGACTTCAATTCCGTAGACCGATTTATGAAACTTCTTGTGAAAGACTACAACGTGAGACTGGTGAAGCTGTTGCTTAGCAACCCCGTCTACTCTGATAAAATTTCTTATGGAGGCTGTGAAGGAAATCAAATAAACAAGGGCTATAGAAAAATCTAGTGGTATAGTTTGGGCAAAAGAAAAGGCGAGCAATCCATTTTGAATATGCAGACATATCTGTGTAACACCATCAACAGAGTCCAAAATGCAGGGAGCATATATCACGAACTATGTTGTCTGCCACAAACTTGTTTCATGAGAGCCAAATCATTGCTTAGAGCTTCAAAGGGACACTATTGAATCTAAGAAGATAAGTAAGACAAAAGCGACTTTTAAAGCATGGTCAGAGTGCCCTTCAAGTAATAGAGATGAAACTACCAGTCTCGAAGTGGAGTACAGAAGCTGAAGTGAAGAAGTGCGTCCAGCTCCAAGCAGAGGAGCAGTTTTCTTACCCCGCTGCTGATGCAAACCATGTTATTCAAGTAATACTATAAAAGAGCTTAAGTAAGGGGACAGCCATCTTCAAAACAGCCGCTCAGAGGATATTTTCTCGGAAGTTCATTAACGATGCTCAAGTACAGCTTCTTGTGGATGCCAACAAAATTCTGCACAAGTTGCAACAGTTCCGATAAGGCCAATTGAAAGAACAGTTTCCTTGAGAGCACATTCTAGGCAGTACAATCGAAGAAACTAGTGAGGCAGTGAAGAACTTAAAAAAATGCAAAGGTCCTGGGCCGGATGGGATGTCATATGAGTTTTGGAAAACGATGGGAGAGGGGTTTAGATGGCTCACGATTCTCTTTTCCATCAAGACGAGGTAATCGTCTGCCTAAGCAACGAGAGAAGTTACATTCTGTGAGTCTTGTTGAAGAATCTTCGGTATTTGTGCATTTGTGGTCACTGTTGTGGGCAATGAAATAAAACTTAATGCAGCAATAACTTCCCGAAATAAGTTTTACTTTATTCAGATTGGAAAAACATAGCATTCGATCAACAACTGCGGGGAGTTGCAAATTCCTGTGCGGATGATCAAGGATATGTATGAAGAAGCAGTGACGAAGGTTAAATGTCCAGCTGGTGTCACAGATGCATCCGAAGTCACAGTAGGTGTACATGCTGGAAATATGCTGTTCAAGTGTGAGAAGTTGAAATATCTGGGATCTAAAGTAAAGCAACTTGTGATTTTGACACCAATCATCGAGTAAGCGTAGGGTGGATGAAGTGACGAGAAAGCTTCGCCATCTTCTGTGACAGAAAAATGTGCCATACCAAATATTGTGCTGCGACAACTTCTTCCGGAAGTGATGGGGACTTACACCACGTTGTTTAAAAATGCTCCGAATGATACATAACATTTATGCCTAGTGCTTTAGCAGATGACAGTGGTCCATTTTCACTTTAAAAAAGGAAAGGATATGGATCAAATATAAAAATTTTCAGTGAATGATAATGTGTGTAAAGTATAACTGTACAAAGTTTTCCTACTTTTATTTTTCGAATGTTTTTTTTCTTTCTCCACAGGTCATAATTCTTTGATAGTTTGTACATTATTTTACGGAAACCTTATTAAGCAAAAGTGAAAGATTTTTTTTTAATATTATTTATTTTCATCTTTTATTCTTTGTTTCTGGTTGTATTACAATGTGATTTTACATGATTAAAAAATAGAATTAGCAATCAGACAAGAATTAAAGCAGTGGCATTGCTTATTTTATAAAGAGTAAAAATAGTGATAAATGCCACTTCAAAGAAATTGTTTAGTAATAAAAAGAATAGTGTGGGTGAATCATTACAATTTACATTTAATAATAAAAATTACAATTAATATGGAAGCGAAAAAATAAGTTAAGAAGGAATCAAAATAACGAAAGCTAGAAATATGAAATTAAATAATCTTGGATATGATGATGCATTTTCTATTCAGCCGTATAGTAAATAAATAGAAGGTGTGTAGATACCTATTTTAAAATTTTTATTTCCTCGTGATCAAACTTAAAAAGCCATGATCTTACTTTATTCAGGAAAGAAGGCAGCGTCCTGATACAGCGTATTCAGATTTAGATTTAGATTTAGATTGACGGGTAGAGCTTGCTCAGCTCCAGGCACTGCGGTGTCTGAGTGAAACCTATTGTGCCAGCCCATGTGAGGTTTCAGGACAGTTCCTCTGCTCCTGAATTGAACCAGAAGTTAGCAGTCTTCTGTGGGTGAATGAGTTTGAGTTTATCTAGGGGGATAATCTCATAATCAAGTATTTGCTTTCTAAGGCGGAAAAGAGCTGGACATTCTGTAATGATGTGCAGAGATGTTTCTTCATTTTCGAGGCATAGTCTACAGATAGGGTCCGCTACCAGCCTCATTTGGTGAAGATGTTTCTTTAAAGAACAGTGACCGGTTAGTAGTCCTGTGCAAATTTTTAGGGTTTTCCTATTGAGGTTCAGTAGGAATTTTGATGTTTTTTCAGTATATTCTGGCAAAAAGAGTTTTGAACAGATTTGACCAGATGAGTTACTCCAAGCTTTATGTTCTTGGCAGTATGTTTGAAGGTGCTTTTATTTACACCGCAGAAGGGTTTAGGACCGACGAATGGTTTAGATGCGCCGTCTTTAGCTAAGATGTCTGCCTTCTCGTTACCATCATAGCCTTTGTGTGCTGGGATCCAATGGAGGATTACAGTGTTTTTCCTTGCTAGTTCAGAGAGCGACATGACTGTCTCTTGGACTAGTTTGGACCTTATGACAGGTGAGCTTAACGCCTTTAGTGCAGCTTGGCTGTCTGAAAAAATGAATATTGTTTTGTTTTTCGTGTTCGATGAACATATTATTCTCGAACATTCGTTAATCGCAAAGACTTCAGCTTGGAAAATGGACGAGTGACTGCCCAGACTTACTGAGAAATTCGTTCTGGGACAGTCGCTGAAAATACCGGAACCTGTACCAGTTTCCATTTTTGAGCCATCCGTATACCAGACCATATCTTGCCTTGAAGGATGAGGTTTTGTGTTCTCCCAGTCTTCCCTAAGGGGGATGACAATGGAGAAGTTGAGTTTAAAGTTGTACATCGGAATAATAGCATCCAAGCACATACTAAAGGTATTAAGTTTTTCTAGACTTTCCATTATCGACAGATGTCCTTTCGGGTATGGATGTGATTTTATGTGTCCTTGATGGAAAAGACGGTGTGTCGCCAGTCTTGCTTCCATTTTTATGAAAAGGTGAATTAGAGGTAGTCCTACAATGACGTTTAGAGCGTATGTTGGTGTTGTACGCGTGCATCCAGTAATGCATGTTGTTGCCAATCTTTGAATCTTTTCAAGTTTTTGGACTGCCGTTATTTCTTTTATTTTTGTCCACCATACAACAGCTGCGTACGTTATTGTTGGTCTAACTACCAGCGTATATAGATCGTACATCATTTTAGGTTTTAGACCCCAGTTTTTCCCGCATACGCTTCGACAAGTCCATAGGGACTTGGTTGCTCTGCTGGAAATGCGTTCTAGTTGAGGGTTCCATGACATTTTGCTGTCTAGGATGATCCCCAGGTATTTAGATTCCTTGGAAAATGGTATTGTTTCCCCATAGAGATTGGGGGGTATTAGAAGATTTAGTTTTCTTCTTTTTGTGAATGGGACAATAACTGTCTTACAACGATTAACAGAGAGACCTTCATCTGAGCAACAGCTTTGTACTGTGTTCAGAGCTGTCTGAAGTCTTCTTGATATTAGTGTTTCTGATGAGCCTTATATGACAACTGTTAGATCATCTGCAAAGCCCACTGATACAGCGTATACAAACGGGCAGCTTATTGAAAATTCTACAATAAGTAACAGCATAAGAGTTTTTGAATTAGGTTATACAGAAGGAGGGAATCGTGACAATGAATTAAGAGGCACTACGCAATCGATGAAAGTCATAGAACGGGCTTTGTAAATAACCACTACGCAAGAAGAAATTGTTCAAAACCAAACAGATGTTTCACGGGTCGGATTTTTAATTTCTTAAAGAAAAGAAAACAGACTTTTGCAAAATAGCTATTGGAAGCATTTAAGAGTTGTAAGAGCTTCCCCAACAGCTTAATCCATACTCTCACTTGGAGTGGAAAAATCCAATGTAAACCATTCTCAAACACTTGCTGTTTAGAAACTTCTTAAGAGGGTGTATAGCACGAAGAGAGCATAATAGGTACTGCTTAAGTTTATTTATGTGGTAACACCAACTAATATTTTGATCAAAAATGATTTGTAGGTATTTAAATTCATTAGCTACTTCGATCATAAAACTGAAAGGTTTGCAGTTTTCGTTGGGTAGAAATTAAATTTTTCAGCTGGCGGGGTTGCAAACGCAAGTAAGGTCACAATGACGAGGACAATGAGGTTCATGGAATGTTATGTCTATATCAGGATGTTGCATAGAACTAAAATTGAAGAAAATTAGTTTGGTCTTTTTGCTAATTGATAGTTTGTGAGCGGCAAACCATATTCTAAGAATATAAACGTCTTTGTTGATATCAGCAATTAAGTTATGAGGGTTATTAGAAACGTAAGCAATACCTAAGTCATCTGCAAAAGCTTTGACTTTGCCACAAAAATTTTGGGAGAAAAGTTAGTTTATGTAAACAAGGATTAAAATAGGAACAAGGACAGATCCTTGGGGAACAAAAAGAGTAAGAACATTACATGAAGTGAACTTTCCTCTAATTCTTACTTTTTGATATCTTTGCTTTAAGAAAGACTTTAACCAGCATAAAATAATACCACAAAACCCACACGATACAATTTGTCCAAGAGTAGATTGTGGCTTACCGTATCGAACGCCTTGGTTATGTCTACAAAAAGACCCGAACAAAATTGTCTTGTATCTAGATTCTAGACCTTTGCTTATTAAAGAACAGAATTCTAGGAGAGCATCTTCAGTGGATACTCCATCTCTGAAACCATATTGATCTGGGCTAAAAAAGTTTATTCTTTTTAAGTAATAATTAATTATGCGATTTTTCATTTCTTTTTCAATCACTTAAAATACTGAAAGGCCTATAATTATTTTTATCTTTTCTGTTAACTTTTTTATATAAAGGAATAACATGGGCTATCTTAAGTTTATCAGGAAAGTTGCCTGTAGTAACACTCAAATTGAAAATATAAACCAAAACATCGATTACATTCAGAGCTATCTTCTTGAGAACTAGAATCATTCAACTTATTAATAATTATTTCAAGACCTGAAATCGGATTGAAAACGAAGCTATTACATTGACACTCATCATAATTTAAAGCAGAATCAGTACAGCGGTTGCATAAAATATTACGAACATTAAGCGAAGATAAGCTACCAACAGAGCAGAAATAGTTGTTGAACACCTTTGCAATCATTGTATGATCATACAGATCTTCTTCATCAATGTTTGAAATAATGGGCTTTGGAGCATCTGAGCAGTTCATATTAACTATGCTATTGATAGCTTTCCATTCCTTTTTAGGGCTACCTAATGGAGTTTGAACTTTAGAAGAGAAGAACAAATTTCGTTGTTTCTTTACCTCTTAATTAACTTCTTTACTTAGTTTTAAAAAACGTCTCTTTTAGCTGACCTTATTCGGATGTCTGAAGCACTTGGAACTAAGTTTGTTTTATTTTTATTTATTTTTTAAAGGTGAGAATTCATCCATGGTTTTAGTTTAGAAATATGACGGAAAAGAATTTTAAAGTGACAGGTGCTTATTTATCGTGGTACCCGTGGTGCGATGGTTAGCATGTCCACCTGCTAACCCAGAGGTTCGAGGTTCGAATCCCAGCAGAGGCAAAAAAATGTTTTTTCCCGGGTATCGCCTTTCGCGAGGAATTGGCAATTCCTCCGTTAGTAAATTCATGCCATGAAAAGCGCTTTCTCAACTAGCCGTTCGGATCCGGCATAAAATTGTAGGTCCACTCCATTCCCTCACAAGGCATGGTTGTGAGAAATGCGCTAGGCCCAGGGGCTCCTCGCTCTGTAGCGCCACCCTATTTTTTTTTTTTTTTTTTAGGTGCTTATTTTCTCTAACCAAACAAAAAAATAAATATCTACATCTACATACATAACTCAAAAAGTCTCTTCTTTTTTTAAGATTGAAGATAATGATTTTCAACGACCTATTAGCAAAAGTTACTTTAGGAGGTTTTCAATAAGTGTTACGGAATTATTCAAGATATCCCAAAAGTTTTTGGTTACAGCTAAAAAGTAACCACTCACAGAGTTATTAGATGGAATATTATTCTTGTAAAGTGGGAAGTAATTTTTTTTTGATAACTCACGAAGAGCTTGTGTGATGATTGGGTAGTGCCACCTGGAAGCATTCTTGTTTGTCTTTTTTACTAACGTTAATGATGTCGAGAAGGTAAACCAACCATCTTGACTCTTCCATTATCCCGATGACTCAAACATTTTCAATTTCATCTCCTCTATTTTATATTCTATCCTGCTTCAAAGTGACCTTAATTCGTTCATTACTTGGCGCATTGTTAATTTTCATGTACGTAACTAATAACGAATTTAAAACATATTCTCGAAGAAATAAAAAATCCCTTCTGGACTCATCACCCTCAGAACCTTCCCTTTAACCATGTGGCGTGTACTCGTAACTAAGCTGTCCTCTGTACCTCTCCTATTCACGAAGCCATATCAAGAACTAAATAAATATGCTCTACTTTCGGAGGAATTGCGAGTTGCTTGCAAAAGACTATAAGGAATTTGCACTAGGGGTACATTAAACATTCCACGGTCTCCATAATTTTATTCCTTGGCTACTAACATGTTTCACTGCAACATCCCACATCAGTTCACTGACAGTAAATTTCTACGAAAATGAATTCTTTGTTGCAACCAAAAGCAGAGATAGTGGTAGGAGGTTGATACTTCACAATCCACATAAACACATATTTGGTCGCATTTAAAGAGTTATAACAGCAACAGCTGCGTGCTTAGTCCTAAATACTTAGTAAAAACAAAAGAGTTGAGTTGAAAACTTTCATTTTCGTATCAAGAGTAAAGATGATTTGCGGCGGAACTTCACTACACATTAGGCGGGGCTGATAAGATTAAAAGCTTGAAGTTGTTTCTTAAGTTAGAGGAATAAGTATTCTTAGACTCGAAAATGACTAGGAACATTACAAATCCAGCCAAAGGAAATTCAAAAACGAAACTCAACGGGCAAAACGCTGCTCATGGAGAAATTTTTGCAGTGAAATTGAGTGCACGAACAGATCGGCCAGACTACGGAAAATCCTCTCCAAGGAGACCATACCTCTTGGTTCTCTGAAGAAACCGGATAACCACTGGACTGAATCCCCAGTCGATAGTCTGGAACATCTGTTCGATTCGTACTTCCCTGGATGCAGCCCTATCGAGAACAGTGAAGTAGAAACCACTAATTACTCTAGACACAGATATCGTAACGAAAGAGAAATTGGAATGGGCCATCAACTTCTTTTCCCCTTTTAAATCTCTGGGTCATGATGGCATTATCCCTATGATGCTGCAAAAAAGCAGCGGAAAAGTCATCCCACATCTCAAGAACATTTTTGAGAATATCCTCATATGGGGTTATATTCCCAAACCATGGCGGGAAGTTAAAGTCGTTTTCATACCGAAAGCCGGCAAACCCAGCCATACAGAAGCAAAAGACTTCAGACCTATAAGTCTGACCTCCTTTATACTGAAAACTTTTGAAAGGTTGCTTGATTTACATATCCGTAGCTTCACCTTTCAACATGCTTACTCAAAAAGAAGAAGTGTGGAAAAAGCACTTCACTGTGTATTTAGAACCATAGAAAAAACGCTGCAAGTTAAGGAATACACACTGGCAGCTTTCCTGGACATTGAAGGAGCCTTCAACAATATTCAAAACAGTTCAATTAAAAAGGCCCTAAATGATCTAGAAGTAGAAGAAACAATCACAAATTGGATCATGTGTATGCTAACAAAACGTCAGATCCACAGCGAACTGGGAGGTGCAAACTTGAAAAAGTGTGTGTCACGAGGAACCCCACAAGGAGGTATCCTCTCACCCCTGCTCTGGATCCTGGTCATGAATGAGATCCTCGTAGCTCTCAAACATGATGTTGTGAAAGTGGTTGCCTATGCCGATGATCTAGCTCTACTGGCAACGGGGAAATTCCCTTCCACTATTAGCGCACAATTGAACTATACACTAACCAAGGTAAGCGCTTGGACAAAAAGGTGCGGCCTTGCAGTGAACCCCCTCAAAACAGAGCTGGTACTCTTTACAAATAGAAGAAAAATACCTACTTTTGAGTTACCAAGACTAAATGGGACCCCTCTTAAGATCTCTGATCAAGCCAGATACCTGGGTGTGATCTTAGACAAAAAACTAAATTGGAGTCCCAATATACAAGAAAGATATAAAAAATCTATGATAGCACTGTATTCGTGCAACAGGATTTTTGGCAAAAACTGGGGACCAAATCCCAGGATCATCCTGTGGATGTATACTGCCATTGTTAGACCTATCCTATCTTATGGCAATTTGGTCTGGTGGAAGGCGCTGGAAAAATCCACGCATTTAAAAACCCTAACCAAAGTTCAAAGATCTGCCTGTATTTGCGTAACTGGTGCAATGAGAACTACACCAACCGCGAGTTTGGAAGTAATCCTCAATCTCACACCTCTTGATCTCTATGTTCAAGAAGCGGCAGCAAATAGTGCACTTAGACTAAACCAGTGTAATGTCTGGAAAACCAGCCAAACAGGACACGCACAGATTTTATCATGATATCCATACCTGGACTTTAAAAAATCCTTCACAACCAGCTTCCCCAATAGACAGGATTGGGAGAATGAAACACCTTACCTGAACGAGACGTCTATATCAATGTATACCGACGGTTCAAAAATGGAAGTTGGAACAGGGGCAGGTTTCTTTTCAGAAAGCATAAACCAAGCCAGTTCATTCAGACTTCCAAATCACAGCAGCGTCTTCCAAGCCTAGATCTTGGCAGTTACTAACGCTGCAAAACAGGTGTCCATGATGGCGCTATCACATGCTGATATCACTTTTTTCATTGATAGTAAAGCAGCAATAAAAGCGATTTCTGCCACTCTTGTCAAATCAAAGCTTGTTTCTTGCTGTCGCGAAGAGCTAAGGGTTCTTGGCACACAGCATAACGTTAGACTCTGCTGGGTTCCTGGTCATAGTGGTATACCGGGAAACGAAAAAGCGGACGAACTAGCGAGGAAGGGATCAGCACTTGACCATTCTCTCATTGATAAATCAATAAGGATTCCACCCTGTGAAATGAAACAGATCATTGGTAACAAAATAATGCGAAAATCCAATGAAAGATGGGAATACCTAGACTCCTGTGTTACTTCCAGGAAACTATGGCCGAAATATGATAAGAAAGAATTTGAAAAGCTGCTATCATTGAATAGACCTTCATTGCGAATGCTTATCAGTATCATAACTGGACACAACCTACTAGGTTACCACAAAAAGAAAATGGGTCTTTGCACCGATGACCCGATTAACCATGTGGCGTGTACTCGTAACTAAGTTGTCCTCTGTACCTCTCATATTCACGAAGACATATCAAGAACTAAATAAATATGCTCTACTTTCGGAGGGATTGCGAGTTGCTTGCAAAAGGCTATAAGAAATTTAACACTAGGGGTATACTTTAAACATTCCCACGGTCGCCATTTTATTCCTTGGCTACTAACATGTTTGACTGCAACATCCCATATTAGTTCACTGACAGTAAATTTCTACAAAAATTAATTCCTTGTTGCAACCAAAAGCAGAGATAGTGGTAGGAGGTTGATACTTCACACTCCACATAAACACATATTTGGTCGCATTTAAAGAGTTTTAACAGCAACAGCTGCGTGCGTAGCCTTAAATACTAAGTAAAAACAAAAGAGTTGAGTTGAAAACTTTCATTTTCGTATCAAGAGTAAAGATGATTTACGGCGGAACTTCACTACACATTGGGCGGGGCTGATAAGATTAAAAGCTTGAAGTTGTTTCTTTAGTTAGAGCAATAAGTATTCTTAGACTTCAAAGCTGACTGCATTTACATTGCCTCTACATCGGTTCAATTATTAGATGAAAAATATCTAAAGAACCGTGAATACTGTCCACTCTAGTTTTCTCTTTGGCGTCATATAAAAAACAATAATTTTAACCCTGACTTTCCTGTGACACATGCTGCAAGTAATGCGATACTTTTTTTTTCAAATAATAGGAAAGAAAAAACTTCCCACACCTCGTCCAACTGGCGTGACCATGTCATAAAAATGTGCATTCGCCAAGATATCAAATACTCAAACAATGCCTTATAAATTTCCAATCAAAGAAATTCACGCACAAAAAGTAAAGAATATCCAATCCTCCTGCAGAGATTCACACGACTTTTTCGACAATAAAAAGGACAGCAAAAAGGCTATCAAACTTATCTCACAAAAAAATTGAAAAAAAAAATGATGCAGGCACCATCTTCCTAACTTTGTATCAAAGGTCCACATCATAAGACTGAAAAAAAAGAAAGAAACATCTAACAAAGAAAATGGACGAAAATTAGACATCCTAATGGTAGCACCGTACCCACCATCACGCGATTAAATGCGCGAACAGGTTTTGATATCAAAGAGCCTCCCAGTAAAATACAGAAACTATTTAGTTTTTTTTTGTAATCTTGCTCTTGCAGACCCTTGCAACGCTTACAATAATAACACACATCGCCGTGCCGGCCGTTCCTCCATGCACGTAACAGGTGATAAATAAAAAGAAGGAGAGATAGAGACTGAATTCGGCACACAATAGGTACCCAATTCAGCTATGAAATTTATTTGCAGCAGGTTTTTTTGTGAATAGATCCTCTTTAGATAAAGAAAAAACGGCTCAGAGGAGAGAGGTGTAAGATCCACTTGATCTCTGTGTTCAGAGTTTTCGACCCGATTTGGATAGGAAATGTGCGAGTTGGAATCAAAATGACCGATGCTCTTTTTTCTTTTTTTTAATTTTTCTTACCTGAGTTGTGTGATTTAATGTTTGATTTTGGCATTATCATGGAAGGGTCAGTCTATCGTCTGGGAGAAAACTCTTTAACAGCATAAGGCAGTTAAAATGGTCAAATGAACTCTCTATCACTTAACGAAGATGTATAGGTGCTGATTGAAGATTAAAAAAAAATCAAAAATAGTATGAAATAAGGAAGGAATGCTAACCAGTAAAAGTTAAACAAATGCGATCCAAATGAAAACATTTTGCTTGGTTCAAACAATAAGCTTATGCTTTGAGGTCGTACATCGCTATATGAATTTCGATTGGAGGCTATTCGAGGAGACGATTTCAAAGTATTACTACTAAGTTTTTCTGCAATTTTAAAGTCCTGTATGTCTTCGAAATAAGAACGACCCTTGAGGAGATGATTAGCATGACTGACTGTTACTTGGGAAATCACTTTCGTGAGGAGTTGTCCTCCGAGAATAATTACTTTGTAACGAAAAGCGTTTTTTAACTATTAGCCGTTTGGAATAGTCGTATAATTGTAGGTCCGTCAAATCCATTAAGATCGACTCCCCCATTTTTGTGGCACAGTGTATCCTTATTTATTAATTTATCATAGAAATTCTCCTGGACGTGGCGTAGTGGTTTGCATGATTAGCACAAAATAAATATTTTTTCGAGGATACCGGCCTTCGCAAGGTTTTTGTACAGAGCCAGAGTTTTTTCGAGTCAAAGAGCGTGAAGCCGTCGAAGACTAATCATCACTCTTTCTACTACCAAAACGTTGAGGTATGGAAAACTATATTAATTTCTCGTCAAACACTAAGTTTTTCACTGTATTATGATATTCTATTTTTCACTGGAACTAATCCTGATTCAACGGTCCTAGGCCTGAAGTTACGAACGATGAGTACAAAATTTTTAGAGTTGATCGTTCGTTAAAAAGAAACAGTAAGGAATCTGGTGGTGGGGTTTCAATAGCAGATCCAATCTAGAACCTTAATACATTAAACCATCAGTAGGATACCTACTCAACGTTTATATTCCACCAAAATCGGATCCTTTACTATATATACGAACTCTGTTTTAACAATATTGCAAATGGGATAAATCACGCGAAGTCGTAAATGTTTATCATATGTGGTGATTTCAACATATCAGAAATGGAGACGGAAACATAAATTACTTTCTTACCAACTTCCTTGATTTCAACGTTCATTATGGACACAGCAGCAACCTTTTTTTGTTTCAGTTTATTGGAATTTAGAAGAACGAAGAGAATCTGGATCATATCTTATATGATCATTTAATCGGGCACTTTGTTCATCAAGCTGATCAAATTTTTAATGAAGATCCACTCCAAGGCCCTATCCCACAAAACAACTTTTCACTTAAGACTTATCAATTTTTTTTCAATTTTGAAAGCCATATGTTCCTCAGGACTTTAAAATTTGACAAATGAAATCGGAATTGTAATTTGCAAAGTTTTTGCAAATTTTTGTATTCTCTTTGCAATTCCTGTTCCACATACGTTCTCTTCTATAAAGTGCAAAATAAAATTTGAAAGAATTTTGTGGAACGGAAAAGTTGTTAAGTTTTTTTTGTGGAATATGGCTTAGCTAATAAGGTTTTACTTATATTCAATTTTGAATCAAAGTAGTGAGGATGAAATGGAAGATAAAAGATTCGCAATAAAAACTTTCTGAAGATTTGAAGGAAAATAAGAGAAGAATCTGATCCATTCTCTTTACCAGACTCTAAGTAAGTTCAAATTAAAAAGCATTTTACAGATGTACATACAAATATTTGAAAACATTTTCGGTTTGTGCAGTTCTTCAGATTGAAAAAGTATGCATTTTGATATCTAGTACATGCACAGTCAACTGTAACATAACAAGTTGTTGACGTGATTGACAAAATTATGCCCCGCGTTATTGTATGCATCGATAGAACGCACATCGAAATCGTAACCTCCCAAAAAAATTAACAATCCTTTTGCTAGCCATCTCCATTTCTAACGGGGGCCTTGGCAATTGATGTACAGGTATTCTTCTTCATGTCTATTTTTGCCAAGGTTTTGTTGAAACCCTTGGCTAAATTAAGTTTTGCTTCCATGAAGGCAACCAACTGCTCAAGCTGCTTTTTGATTCGTAATTTTCAACTCAACAACTACTAAGTATTACAAGTAGTCAAATGAATTTGTTAACAAGTTAAACTTTCATGGTAAACTGGTATATTTCGTTTCGCTGTCGTCACAATAAAAAATCGACCGTTCTCACTGCTTTGCTTAGATCCGTCGATTTGATTAAGATGATTTAGAATGAGCGGCAAAACGTCGATTTGTAGTAGATTTTGACATTTCTTCGACTCGTCTGGTCGAAAAACGACTACGATGATTGAAATTAGTTACGAGCTGTGTTTTTTGAGACGATTTCGACTTCCATGATTGGGGTGAATACTTTTTCCAACATAAACTGGGACGTTAAGTTCCAAAATATGAACATGAAGAGGATACTTTCTATTCAATCTTTAGCCAGGAGCTAGACAATAACCAGAAAAAAATTGAGAAGGAGATTTGGTATAAGAACTTAAAATCGTTTCACAGTAACCAGAAAAGAGCTGGCAAAAACATCGATTGTGTATCTTTACGGTTAAATCTTACGGTTAAAAGAAGCAGCTTGCCAAAAAGAAAATGCTCCAAATTTTTGTGTGAATCAGTGTGCTATCTTTTCAACAAGTCATGATTCAGTAAAGGCCGGCATTTGGAAGAAATCATTCATTTTACCCCTTTACAAATTTGGATCTAAATCTATTGCCTCCAACTACAGGGGCATCGCTAAATTGAGCTCTATCCCGGAACTATTTGAATCTCTCATGGTAAAGTTTATGTATTTTAATTTAAAATCAAATATTTCAGCACAATGTGTAAAACTTAATGGAGCTAACTTCAAATATCTCAACTGGATTCGCGAACGGCCAACAAACTGATGTTGCTAACTTTGATTTCTGGAAGGCATTTGACCAACTAAATACATCCAGCCGTATTTATTAGATTTTCTTAAGACGTCTCTTAGACGTTGATTAGTTAAGTTTTAATTAAAATTTAATTGGAACTTAAGAGAGGTTGATTAAATTCTTATCGATAATCGATTCTGCGCTGATGCTAAACTAATTGATAGTTGTGTCAAAATAAAGTAGTGAAAACAGAAATCTAGTCCAATTTAAACTGCGTTTTGACAACCATTCGTTTGTAAACAAATTCAGAAAATCAAAACAAAAAAAATTTGTGTATTTAAGTAGCTTTCTTATTTGATTATTTGATTGAAATCTGTTTGTTAAAACTGAATTAATTTCAAAAATGAAGATGCAAAATCATTTTTGAGATAATGAGTTGATTTTCAAATTCTTTAGATGAAGCAATGTAGGTATGTGGTGCCTTTTTGCTTATCAAAAAAAAAAAAAAAAAACACTATGTACGAGTATCATCAACCTAAAATGTGATGAGAATTTCTTTCGAATTTTCATTTATAACTAACGCAACGCATTGTTGGTTTTAGGCCCTTATTATGAGTAGCAAATCGACCGTTCGACCATGGGACAGTCTTTCTTTGCCAAGCAAAACTGCAATTCCCTAACAATCTCTTAACTCAGGTTGTAAGCACACGACATCCATGGCGAAATGGATAAAGCATAACTTCTGCGTGGGCGTTCGACCACCATAAACATCCAAAATGATTTTTTTCTGGTATCACCTCAACAGCAGGTAAATATGCCTTGAACAATGCTGTTCCAATTTAACCTTTCAGAACCGCAGTGACGAGAATGATTGTTGCGAGAATAACGCGTTTGGCCTTGTAGCACTGTGGAGCTTCTTGGGATATACTTCCCCATAACTACATTCTTATATCCTGACTTTGGGGATCCAATACAAATGAATGTGATATGGAGTGGTGTTTTTTTCCATTCTGTTGATGAAAGGATGTTGTTGACTATGGCCAGAATTTTTGCTCTACGACGAAGGTTGCTTTTCCACTTCAGCGAGACTGTTGAAACGGTTCTCAAAATTGCAGGGCATTTGTTTTGATTTACCAGATGAAACTGAAATAATAAATATGATAAATTGATAAAGAAGAAACAAATATATCTTTACTTACCTTCATATGTACGTGTATAAATATCATTCCAGAACGATACAACCAACTTTTCTTTTTAGAAATTATATTACCAAAACAACAGATCAAAATTGACACCGATTTTCCGAAACGTCAGAATGAATTTTTAATTTGGATTTAAGAGACCTTTAAACGTCATTATTGGCATTTAAGTTGAGAGGGCTCTTAGCAAGGTTACTTAAATGTGAAATTTGATTATCGATACGGATTCGTTACTTAAAGGGCAATTAATTTTAATCAATGATTAAAAGTTCTTTATAGATACGGCTGATCGTGTATTGATAAAAAAGTTAAGTCAACGTTGCTGCGATAATTCTCTCCACAAATGATTTCTTTAGGGTTTCAATGGTCGAACCCAATATCTAAAATTCAAAACTTGTATTTCAACACCTATAGATGTTGCTTCTTGAGTACCAGGAAGCCATTCGGGACTTCACCTGTTCTTATTGTACATAAACCACTTGCCTCATGTGTTTCATTTTCATCACTCATTGATCAAATTATTTTTAAAGTACTCAAATCTTGAGGAATCTTTTTATTTATAAGACGATTTTAAAGCCATTCCTTAAGTGGAGTACGAGAAATAAATTATCACTGAATATGTCAAAGTGCAAGGTCATGACTATCTTTTGACTCTTACTAGAACGATGCGAAAGGAAACAATGATCTCGGATTGCTCTTTGATCGAAAGCTTACCTTCAAGCATAATCAAGATTATAAAGTGCCTTCCGGAAACAGCTTTAGTAGTTTCTAATGAAATGTTCCAGGTCGTATGAGATTGTGGGTGAAAAAAAGCAAAAACAGAGAACTAGAAGTTAAGGTCATATCTATACAGCTACATAAATAATGAAGTCTTAGAATATCCTCCTTAGGAATCAACCATCAAAAGTTTCTAGAAAAATACTATCTCAAGTTCAGCAAGTCTTCTTGAATTCTATTAAACAAACGAAAGTGTTTGGTAAAAACTTTAAATTTCACACGTCGAGTGGTTTCATTTAATTCAAACTAATGAAATTCGAATACGTACTTTAAGAACATCGATTGGAAAATTAATGATGTCTCCAGTTTCCACAGGTCACACACCTCGAAATGTTCTTACACCGTACCAGCATTATGCAGATTAGCGATTTGATATCAATCAACAAACAAATTCAATCTGTTCAAATGTGTTAAACTTTAATAAAGACGTGTGGTTTTTTTTCTTCGACACCATCCGCATTCTCAACACTACCCTTTTACAGAATTTCCCATAAAATTCCTTAATACATTCGATTGTGCTATCTTCCAGCTCTCCCATCAACCAGTTGCACCCTTTCAACGATGAGGGACTAAGTCAACAGTCAAACATCGAAAGCCGACAAATATTGATTTTCATCTTCGCCGATATTCACTTTCACCCTCATCCACGAATCGAAAGTTGAAATTTCAGATAGAATTTTCCCTGTGCTATTTTTATCGTGATAGTAACTCTAACGAGATCTAACAGACCCTTCTTCGTTTCGAAGAAAATCGTATATGCCATTCAACGGAGAGGTTACACTTTACAGCCATACAGTTCCAAAAACCAGCGGTTTATTAGCAGAATTTATTGATTCGGAATTAGTTTTACGAACATTTTTATTGTTCAGGATGCGGGTTGAAATCGAAATGAAAACTGGTGGATATGCAGCGTGTGCACATTTGTAAGTGAATTGCAACACTTAGTTATGCCAGAGTTTATTGAACTCATGATGTGTCCGAACTCCGAAACGTTACACCATCATAATGCGTCGCCCAGCAGCACTACGTGGTGTGTAAATAATGGAAGCCTCATTATCTTTCATTAATTTAAACTTAATCGTAATTTTGCATTGGAAACTCAATATTATTCTGATCAGAGAAGGGGCCACTTTGCATCGCAAATTATGTACTTGATTAATTTCAACTGCAGCAATTAACAGTCCTGCTTTGCAGTGACAGCATAGAATATCAGCGCAATGCCTCGCCGCACCATGCACACAGTTAACATCAAAGTGAGTATAGCGAGACATGTACATACATCATGTTGATCCCACGGTTTATGGAGATCACCGGTTTATTAAAAGAGGGATCAAACTCAAAACCTGAAGCATAAGAAGACTGAAAATACGTTTCGCGAACTTTGTTAAATTTTACGTTCTGGCACTTTCCTACCATAATAGAGCAGAATTGCAGCGAGGTAAGGAAGTTCAGAGGTAAACGGATTCCGAGGGTTAGCAAAAGAAGCGAGTATGACTGGTGGAAGTTTCGAACTGGAAGACACTCGTTTGATGAAAAGGAGGGAGAGTAAACATCTTGTGTGTTCAAGACGCGAAATGACACAGTAAAGGAAACAGAGGACAGAGCCTTCAAGATTTTATACTATGCAACGAATCAGTGTAAAAACCGAATCGGTATCTAGTGGAGTGCCGTAAGCTTTATACCTAGGAATCCAGGGCCAGTCCATGGATTTTCATGAAATTTTCGGAAATGTGTTTTAAATATCGTATAGAAAAAAGTTAAAAAAAATTTCACCGCTCTCAATTTTTCAATTATTTTTATGATTAATTATAAACTATTAGAATTTTCTTTTATTTATGTAGGGTGTTTTAGATACCATTTGCCAAAGGCTCAGGATAGATAGGTTGAGTCAAGACAAAAAAAATAGTATTGGAGGGGTTCTATATCCCTCCTTGTATGCGCGAGGGGCAATTTTATAAGAAATTGACTCAATTTTTTAAAAAATTATTAAAAATCAACTAAGCCACTTACTTTCTCATACTTTTGTGTTTTTGAAGGCTAATGCTTTGTTCTTTAATAAAAATTTTAGTTTGAGTTCATTAAATGAATAGTTTTTGAGAAATCAACCCTCAAAGTCAAAATTTTGAAAAAGAGAAAATATTTTTTTCTTAATTAAGAAATGGACTGGCCCTGGGTTCCTAAGTATAAAGCTTACGGCACTCCACTAAATGTACATGTGAAAATTTCTGCAACAAACTTGTTTAAAGAGAGACAAATCAGTGAAAGGAGTTTTAAAGGACGCTACTAACAACTCAAAGAATGTGAGAAAGAAGCGGCTCTTAAAGCGAAGAAGTGCGTCCAACTTCAAGGAAGGAGAACGGAGGGAATGCATCGGAAGCTGGAAGAGGCCTCTAAGTGCGCCGGCTGCTGAAGCAAACCATTTGTTCAAGAAATACATACGACAAAACAATTAGAATAAGGAAGCAACAATCTTCAAATTAGCTGCTTAAAGGAGAAATTCTGCACTAGTGGAAACAGTATTGTCACTATATCCCTTTTGAACAAACAGTTTTCTCGAAGCTGAAAATAACTTAACTGAAATACCTGGGGTCACCGTCAAGGAAGTTAGTGAGCCAGTGAAGAACACTAAAAAAGGCAAAAGTGCTGGGCCGGTTGAGATACCATACGAGTCTTAGAATTTGACATAGGGCTTATATGGATTACGATCCTCATCTCCAGGCATATAAAAGGGAATAGTTTGCCTAAGCAATGAATGGAAAAGTGCCTGCTGATGTCCTTCACGTCGAAAATACCATCTTGAAAGAAATAGAGCACGATCGACTTAGTTGGTATTGTCATGTTCAAAGGAGAGATCCAAAGAACCCCGTCAAGAAAACAATATCATAGAACGTTCAGACTCCATCGAAAAACAAAGGAAGACTATAAACAATCCAGGTACAGACAAATGCAACGAAAAGTGGAACCAGTCTTTACATTGTTTTGGCATCAGGCTCTTTTATCGAAAATGCGTGCTTTTGGTATCGATGAGTCTCTTCTTCGTTGGATTAGAAACTACCTTTCCGACCGTTCAATACAAGTTGTGTTGAATGGCTTCAAGTCTGATACCCACCTCATAAATGCTGGTGTGCCTCAGGGATCCGTTTTGTCTCCGACCCTCTTCCTCATTTTCATAAATGGTCTCTTGTCTGAAACATTTAATCCTCTCAACTGTTTTGCTGACGACTAGACCCTCAGTTTTTCATATTCGTTTCCAAATTCACGTCCCTGGTCTTCGAATAAGAAACGGTTGCGTATGATAAGCTCATTGAATTCTGACCTTGACAGCATTGTTACATGGGGTCATAAAAACCGAGTAGAATTCAATGCTTCGAAAACTCAATGCTGTCTCTTGTCGTTGACGCTTAACATTCCCCCATTGCCATTATCCATGAATGGTACCTGCATCCAAGAAACCGAAAAGCTGTCAGTACTTGGTATGTGTGTAAACGATGATCTTCGTTGGAATGACCACATATTTGAAGTCGCCAAAAACGCTGCTAAATGCAACAATTTATAAGGCCTTCATCCGCCCAAAACTGGAGTATAACTCCCATATGTGGTCAGGTACTGCTCAAACATCTCTGCGCCTTCTTGATGGGGTACAAAATAGAGCGTTAAAATTGATAGGTGATAGTTCAATTGTAGAATCGATTAATTCTCTTGAACATCGCCGAAACGTCACCTCCTGTCTCACTCTCTTTTATAGCTTTTTCACAAACAGTGCTCTAGTGAAATAGCCAGTTGCATTCCTCCCCTGAAACAAATTAGCCTCAACACCCCCCTCGCTAGGAATGCTCATCAGTTTTACCTTGAGCCCAAAGGTAAGCAAAGTATTCGAGAAAGTTCTCAATAGAGCTCTGTCCACATGGGCTGAGGACAAACATATTATTCCAGAAAATCAGTTCGGTTTTAAGGCGGGCCATGATACCATACATGCCGCGTCTAAACTAGTATCTGATATTCAATGGAACAAAGCTAAAAAACAGTGTACGGGTGCATGTCTGGTTGACTTGGAGAAGGCTTTCGATACCGTTTGGTTAGACGGTCTTTTCTATAAGTTGATCAGGTATGGCATGAGTAAACCATTGCTTTATATTCTGAATGACATGCTTCATGGTAGAACGTTTGTTGTGAAAAGTTGCAATATAACTTCTACCAGAACTTTTAAAATACAGAACGGTCTACAACAGGGGGCGGTGAATTCGCCTATTTTGTTTAGCATTTTCACCGGCGATCTTATTGGTTCTCTTCACCATGCTATAGCGTACGCTGACGACCTCATTGCGTACAGAACAGGTCCAAAGATCGAAGTCATCAGAACACTCTTGCAGTGTGACTTCGATAAGATCCAGCAATATTGCGATGACTGGAAGTTGAAAATCAACTTCCAGAAATCGGAAACAATTGTGTTTAGGACCCCGTTGGCTCGGGCTTCATGGGATACGAGAAAGAACTGGCGCAAGCTGGTGATCGTTGATCTGTATGGTAACCCACTGCCAAACAAAGTAGTAGTCAAGTACCTCGGCATCTGGCTAGATCAGTATCTATATTTTAACAAACATATGGATGCGGCTCTGGCCAGGGCTAGAGGAGCTTTTGCTCTGACAAGGCGACTGTTTCACAGCAGACAACTTGATATCAGAGTGAAAGTGATTTGCTACATGGCCCTCATAAGGCCAATGATTGTCTATGGGTGCCCCGTGTGGTTCAACGTTACAGCGTCTCAAATGGAAAAGATTCGGGTGTTTGAGAGACAGTGTCTGCGTACCTGTCTTGGATTACACAGAACACCAGAGTCGGAGTACAAAAAATATTATCCCAATGAGGTCCTTTACAACGGGGCTCAAATAAACAGGATCGACAACTTCATTATAAAACTGACTCGTGGTCACACGGTAAGAGCGATGACCTCGACCAATGGCCTGATCTTTGGGGCTTATTACCCCAACAGAGAGTATTTGGAAAGAACACGCTTCAGTGGATTTGTCCCACCGGAGGCTTTCCTCTATTTTGATATGGAAGGGCTGATTCAGGATAGGTTGGCGGTTCCGCTAATCTACCACGTCTGCCGTAAGTCCGTGGAACGACGGCTCCCTTATAGCCGAGACGTCACCGCAGTAGGCGGAGACGTTGAAGAGCTCCTTCGGTTCAGTAGGGCGGTCTCAGATCGCGATCGTCGTGACGTTGTTAAAATGTCAAACATGTTCTGGTGGTTGTCTGAGCACGAAACTCAAATTGATATTGATAGCGAGTCGCCAATGGCTGGCTTACACAGGTTTAGCGTGTAAGTCTTAGGGTATAGGGGGTGGGCACAGTGGCATACAAAAAAAAAACCAAAAAACCAAAAAAAAAAAAAAAAATTAAAAACCAAAAAAAAAAAAAGTACAAAAATCTAAAAAAAATCATAAAACATAAAAATTCCAAAAAATACGAAACAGAAAACAAAAAAAAAAAAAGCTACTGTGGCTGCTCTAGGTTTAAGTAGATTTAAATAGATTTAAGTAGTTTTAAGTAGTTTTAATAAAAACCAAAAAAAATATGATCCAGCAAACTAAGTTTTTTGTTTTTAAATTTTCTTAGTTTTTAACCATAGTTCTAGTTTGTAAATCCGTATAAGTTATCTTTAGGCCGAAAGGCATTAGAATTAAGATATTGAGTAATTTAGAGTACCCGCTTAGGGTCAGTAAGTTAGTTAAGTTGTTATATAAGCTAGTTTTATACATTTTTGCTAGCTCCTAAGTAGATTTAAGAAAAAGAAATAAAAAATGAATTAAAACTAAAACTACCTTGAGCCCAACTTCGGGCGTACAGTCAAGTATAGAGATTCGTATTTTAGTCGCACCATCCGAATGTGGAATGCTCTACCTGACCCTGTTTTTCCCCTACATTACGATTCACAGAAATTCAAAAGCAATGCGCATCGGTGGCTCCTTTTAAATCCTCTCCTATTTTCCAAAATGCTCGCACTGTGTTCGATAACATTTTAAGGGTAGTCATAACCCTTTGAGGTGCGCGTTAATTATAAAAAAAAATCGCTTGGCCTTAGACATGGATCAATCCAAAAGTGGGAGGTTTGCCGATGTATTCTGAGGTCAGCACGGAGCGGCGCGGCATACCCCACAGCCCACACTCGGATTACTAGTATGAAGCAGAGATATATGAACGAACATTCCAGATCAGGATGCTGGTAGCGCAAGAAAAGGAATAAGAAGAAAACAAGATAGGTCGAGGGTTGATCACCTTTATACTAGCACGTCGAGAATTTTTTTTTTCTGACAGTCAAAAGACACTAGGCAGTATTCGACACCAAGTAGTGTGGGATTCTTACCTCACTAAAAACTCCTCGTAATCAAAACCAATCTACATATGAACGATCGACAACAGATTTTTCTTTCTCAATAATATAATCGCTTTAGGGGAAGCTTAAACTTTGAATGCTTCTTATGACCATTATTTGGTAAAGATTCAGTACAAGGAGTTTTATGCTTCCGAGAACAAAGAACAGGATTATTCGGAGAAGTGCTTAAAATGTTTCCAAGTTCAAGAATATAAAATAAAATGATGGCCAAAAAGAGCGGGCAGAACCGAGCGCTATTGCATTTCTCTCATTCATACCTTGTTAGAAATAAAGGAACCTTAATTTTTTTGGAGGTTCCCAGCGGGAAATAGAGAAAGCGTTTATCATGGCATAGAAGTTGCTCTCGTCGGATTTGCCGATTCCTCACGATTTCCAGGTACTGTCTTGTGATCTTCACACTTCCAGACTATTTCCCATCTCTTCAACCACTTAAAAGGAGAAAACACTCAACCTTGAGCAGTTAGTGCTTTTGTATGGAGGTCGGAGATTTTAAAGATTTGTTTGGAAGTATTTACAAACTTTTGGTACGATAAAACCATAACTTTGCGCGATAAGTTAGAGAAAACTGGAGCAAATATCCACATATCCTTATTGACAGTTGACACTAACTTAAAGGTATCCTAGTGCCAAAGTTCAGTTTAAAATTGCTTCTATTTTGTGATTGTTCATTAAAAGGCTTATGATACTACCCGCAATTCTTCGCGTGTTGTTACTAACTTTTTTATAATTTAGTGCGCCAAATGCTCATGAACCAGACTCTGGTTGACTACGGGAGGAGACAAAAACAAACAAAACAATTTTATCTGCTTTCATGATCGATGGCCCACGACATGCATTACCCAACTCTGCCTAAGCTGCTAATCTTCTCGTCTTCGTTAGACGTAATTCGAGATCTACAAATCCCCACAACGATACGCCAAATTATCGTCTACAGTGCGCATTCGTATAAACTCTCCCAGACCTGAAAATTGAGTTTAGGTATAAGAAAAACGAACTCAGCCGTAGCATTTCGTGGTCCTTCTCATGTTTTTTTGTATCTAATGGCTATTCGCGTTACTTTTCTTTGTGTGTTTTAATAATGTCAGAGTGAGATTACCTGAGACAGACTTATTGCCCATTTCTTTCTCCAGACTCCTAAAAAACTGCATCTTTGGATTTCTTGTACGCGCCGAGATGATTATCTCACGATTTGGTAGTGTGGAATGCATTAAATTCAGTCGGCTTAGTGACATCACAGGTTTGGGATATGAATCACCAAGCCCTTTTTTTACTGCATATACTACACGCTTGGCGAACAAAAGGTCAAGGGTCTGCTACAACATTAGGCCACTATATTCGCTTGCATCTGATTCAAATGTGGTTGACATTCTAATAGAACGGAGGTGATTTCTTTTGTGTCTTTTCTTCTTTGGTTTTTTTTTCGTTGGGATAAGAAAATTGTGTGTATTGAGCCAAGCTCCTAGCCTAATATGTTTGCCCGTTGGTACAGTTTTTTGTCTAAAATGATGCTAATGAAATTTATTGGTTGATTGTTTCTTGTCGGTGCGCATAAGTTAGAGATGATGCCTTGCACTGCCTGTTGTCAAAGGTTTAGGATTAGGATTTTAGCTTTCTTTGATTTTGTATGTTTTGAAACTCATTGTGAATTATTTACCTAGTGATTCAGACGTTCGACAGGATTTACCTTAGTTCGTATGGATAGAAGAAAAACCAAGTTTAAATAAAGAACTACGAGAACTGTTTTTAATCACTTTGCAACCAGAAAATTTTACTTGAAAAGATATAATAGAATACTTTACTATGTTAACTAGCTCCCGCTATTCATCCCAACTGAAATGATGCACTTCACTCTACAAATGGTCAGGTAGCTTCAAATTTTGGATGTGTTGGTAGGAATGGTTGTTACATAGATGAATCCTTAACATTTACACATCCACGCCACCATTGAGAAAAGGCAATTATGTAATTCGAAAATTGGCACTTGTTCCACTTTTTTGCTTTTAACTATTTTGGTGCTTTTGAGTGCGAAAAAAGTAAACTAACGATTATTGGTAGGCAACAAAGATGACGAGCTATTACGAAGCGGTAGTAAAAGCGATGATAGCATCCAATGATGATCTTGTGGAGAAATTGAAGTAAGTTCTTTTCTTGGGTTGCAATTCGGAATGAAACTGAGCCTCACCAAAATCTTTCGATAACTAATTCGATTTCAAGCGGGCTCTCTCTATTGTTGCACTTCTAACTCAGTTGAGGTCTTCTTCCACTTGATTGCGCCATCAAAGATGAAATCTTCACCTTCGGCGATTTTCCTATAATGTGTTTTCGAAAACCGCGTTGATAATACAATGAATGAATGAACGAAGTTAAAGCTATGGCATTGCCGTCAGCTCGGTTAGCAATTTTATTCAATAAACATTTAAATCTAATATATAAAATTTCCATGTCACAATGTTAGTTACCGTACTTCTCCGAAGCGGCTTGACAGGTTTATATGAAATTTAAGACGCATATTCAGGGGGTCTGAGAATAGGCTACTATCTACTACTATATCATACCCCTTATAATGGCCATCTACCATTAACATTGTTTTTTTAATTTACACTGTGACACGAGATTTTATATATTAGATTTTACAGTCTCAGTGTAAATGTCATATCAACTATATTCTCAAGTAAATTTATTATTAATTTGCTGGACAAAAATTATTCATTCCTATTTTATTAAGTGCAGTTTGCATGATTATTTAATTAAGTGATTTATTACACAACCTCAAAAGTACTCAACACGTGCCACTAGCTCCCGCAAACAACGGCTAGGTATTGTGTTGTAAGTATAAATTATTCTTAATAATAAAATTTTGTTTCCTTCTAACGCCCGTAATTTTCAACAGATTCTAATGGATATTATTTTACTGAGAATTGGTTACTATCTATTTTTCATACCCGTAAATGTCGGCTCAGCAGATGGCGTTGCAGTCAGTATCTACGTTATTTTACGAAACAGCTTGACCTATTTGTATGAAATTTTTAAAATATATTTTGTGGCTCCGAGAATAGATTTACATATTTTTTTCATACCAGTTTTCTAAGGGAACGGGGATAAGAAAGGGAACCGGAACGGGAACGAAAACTCGAAAAATTCTGAGCCGATATTAAAAATTCTTTTGATATTAGGATGTTACATTATCCCTTAGGTGCCAGTTATAGCGATCAGGAAAACGAATGAGGAAAAATTTTCAAAGTTAATTATCACTATGTTTTGTTACAATTGAATAACAAATATTATACCAATCAATAGTAAACAGCCCAGAGAATCTATTTTGCTAAAAAAAGTGTTCAATTGAACAAATACTTTGCCGTAAAATTGTATTTTTCTATTTTCCTGATGGAATTGAAACAGGAAAATAGAAAATTACAAATTAAACAGCAAATATTTGTTATATCTATTATATCTTTTTTGGGCACAAAAAATTCTTTGAGTTATTTGCCGTCGATTGGTATAACATTTCAAATGAAACCAGAACATAGTTATTATTCCATTTGAAAAATTTTCCTGATTCGTTTTCCTGATCGCTATAGCTGGCTCCTTACATAGACTTTATTTCATGACCATATTCCCACGGAAACTAGAAACTTTCCGGCTATTTTCAGTTTAATCCAGCGGGTGTTCTTGACATTTTTTTAAATAACTAGTCAGCTAGTATAAATATATATAATTTTAATTTTTTTTTATTTTTATAGTTATTATTGAGCTTTTTTATTACTTAGTTAAAAAATTTGAAAAGTTAATCATATTCTGTTATCAGTAGAGTTCTATACTTGTAGAGTTGATATACAAATTTGTAAAGGTTTTTCCAGTTGAACTCGTTCAAGATTATAATTGTTTCTTGCATAGTTAAGGTTTTCTTTCCGAAATATGCAAGACGCTGAGAAAAGAATATCGGACAGATACTTAAAAAATGAAAACAATCTTCTTTTGCTTTCAGGTTGCACAATGAGTAGAATTGGTTGAAACCTCCGTTGTGTGGACTTCCATTTAGATGAAGGAGTTCACATCTTGTTTTGAAAATAACAGATATTTCTCTGTAACTGATAGCTGTACATATCGTTGAAATAATTCATGCTTAACAAAGTAGTGTTTAGTTGCGAGTATATGATCCTACTCTCAGATTCTCGAGCAATAGATGAAAACTCATCACGAACAGAATTTTTATACTTTTCAATAATTCGGTAAAATTGTTCTTTGATGCAATTTAAGTTATTCGTGTCTATCGAAACGATTTCTCCACAGGCGATCCCTAAGTGTTTCCACTTGGATAGCCACCAATCGTGGTTTCTTAGTTCATAAAACATAATTTTATTTTTGTCAGACGAGTATCAGTGTGCGAAACAACTTTGGCAATGCAGTTTAAGAGTATATGTGAAAAGCTTTGGCAGTCTTATTTCAAGATAAACTGCGTAATTGGGTGTATTCAATGGTAAGTTAAACAATTTTTCAGGAAGTTCCTTTGAAATTTTGCGATTTGCTCGTATTCATCTATTCCCCAAACTTGCCCAGCATAATATAAGGTGGACTTAACAACAGCATCAACAATTTTATACTTTGCTGAGAGGCTTATTCGATTATTAAAAAAGATTTTCCTCCATGACATATTGAGAAGGCTTTGTGATGAATTTGACTTTTCTTGAAGATGTAGGTTAAAATCTAGGGACCGGTTCAGTTTCACACCTAGATATTTGTATTCGTTAACGGTCTACAGTTTCGTACTATTATAGAACCAGTTCTAAGATATTTGGCTTCTGGTTGACGGGCTGAATATCATTACTATTGATTTGCTTGCGTTGTTTACAAGACTCCATTCATGACAGTATTCCGACAGGCGGTTGATCATAAGTTGAAGGTTTTCGGGTGACTCTGATAGAATCAGTAGCTCATCAACATACATTAATACATTTATGTTTTAACTAAATATTAAGTTCCACCAGGAAGGCATGCAACCACATCGTTAATAAATAGCGAAAACAGCATGGCACTGAGAAGACAACCTTGTTTCACCCCGTTATCAGTTTCGAACCATTCCGAGTAACTGGATCCATCCCACCGCCGCTTTTCAGTCCGTGTAAATAAAAGAAATTTTTTAGCTTAATGAACTTCGTGGAAACTCCTAGTTTTGAAAGCTTATAAAACAGAGCATTTCGATTTACAAGATATACTTCCTTATTCCTTGCTTGAAAGGCTTTTACAATCGATTAGTGTGAAGATATGGTCAACCGACGAGTAGTTCTTCCGAAAACCGGCCTGAAAATCTGACAGGACACTGCTTATCTCCACCCAAGTCTCTAATCTGTTTACTAGTATCCCACAGAATAATTTTGCGAGAACATTCATAAAACAGATTCCACAACAATTTTCTACGTTGTTCAAGTCACCTATTTTGTATATCGGAAAGATAATTGACCTTTTGAATGAAGATGGTATTTCTTCCGTCGAGAATATTTTATTGAACAACGAATGAAGCTGTGAATAAAACGTTTCAGTAGCATTCTTGTAAAATTCGTAAGGGACTCCGTCTTCTCCAGGGGCTTTTCCATTTTTTCCGTTGAGAACAGCCGATTTTAACTCTTCAAGAGAGATTTCGGAATGCAAAATTTCGTCAGATAACCATGGTTCGGCATACAAAAATTTTATATTAGTTTGACCATGTAAAGAACTAAAATAATTAGACAGGTCATCAGCAGAAAGTCATATTCCAATTGTAAAGTTTTCACAATTAATCACTCCTACTACCTTCCAAAATTCTTTCGAGTTTTTAATTTGGCCAAGTGTATAGGCTAGATTATTTTCAAAATTAGTTTTCTTGTTGTAACACAGTTTTTTTTACGCTTCGTTGTCCCATTTCTTAAGGGTTTGAGAACACGAGTTTCTCAGTGTATTTAACAAGTCGAACGATGAGTTTTTATTTTATAGTCGAACGACATTTTTCGGGCCAGCGTACATTCCTTGTCAAACCATTTTGCTTTGTACTTTGAAGCTTTATTTTGAAAAATGTAGTTTGACGAGCTTTCTAACGCTTGGACGAGTTTTTCTGCAGTTATTTCAACTGACTCAGCCAATGTATCGATTGAGGTTAAATTTTCATCCAATTTCTGCTGGAAAGAATCGACATTATTGTGGTTCCACTTTAACCGCGGAAGAAGTTTAAGGTTTTTTTCCGTAGCTGTATATTCGCTACTCAGTTTCACAATTATTGGCATGTGATCACGTTGATATCCATCTGCGCTACATGTCCCAACCATCGTTGTCTCGCTATGCGCATTCTTCTAGCTATGCCCGCATGTCGCGGAACAGGTCATTCATTTCGATGTTTTATCTTCTTCTCCACACATTGTCTTCGCATACGGGACCAAAGACTATTTTCTTTTGTAGATTAAGGTCCTGTAAAGAGATACCTTGGTTTTTCTAAAGAGGGCTTAGCGGATCCTAGGCAAACGAAGTCCTGTACTATCTCAAAGCTGTGTATGTCTATTGTGAAGTTTTGTCCAATGCGTCGATGTTCACTGGCCTTGTTTGATGACAGCATTTACTTCGTTTTTCCTCTTTAACCATCAAATCCATTTTTGCCGCTGCTGTTTTGATGCTCGAAAAAGCACTCATGACATCACGCTTACTTCTTCCCATCACGCCAATATCGTCTGTGTGAACGAGTAATTTTACCGACTCTTGAAAGATTACTTCTCTGGTGTTGACATTTGAGTTTGTTACAATCTTTTTCTTGTATGATGTTGAAGAAAATGAATGACGGTTTGTCGGCTTGCCTAAAGCCATTTTCGACATCGAAGGTTTTGGTGACCTTGACGGAATAGCGTGAATTCTCCAAATTCATCCTGCCTAGTCTTACGAGCTTTGCAGGGATGTTGAAACAAGAAATAGCCCTATAAAACTTGTCTCTGTAGATACTGTCATAAGAGGCCTTGAAATACATAAATAGATGGTGTGTATCGATATTATATTGGGAAAAAACCTCCAAAAATCTGCCGTGATGTGAAAATTGGTTTTATTGTGGATTGTTCTGGTCTAAAACTAGTAGGATCAACGTATGGAATTTTACTCGATTTGTTCAAGGCTATTAACTATTAAGGCACGTTGGATATTTACAGACTCACATCCGTTGTGATCCAACACAATGCTATAGGAAAGCCGGAGCCGAAGTAGTAAAACAGGTCAAATACCCATTATTGCCTAGTTTGTTGTATCCTGGCCTTCAAGCTCTCGACGAAGAGTACCTTTAAGTTGACGCTCAGTTTGGAGGGGTAGATCAGCGAAAGATTTTCACTTTCACAGAAACTGGGTTACGAGAAGCGTATCCATTTCATGAACTTACAACAAGTTGAACTCCTGGTCATATAAGGAGACATGTTCCCGACTGAACTACTTTTTTCTTATTTCATTCTATATTTATTCCTTAACGTCGCGTTGCTATGAACATTCTTATCTTGAACGTGTGAACGTGTCGACAAGCCACTGTTCCGTTGTTGAGCCCAAATATTTTTGCTGTTGCATTGTGTTTGCGAAGTTTTGTCCTGATTTCTTCTTTCCGTTACACCTGTTCTGTAACTATATCATCGATCGAGAAACGGTCATATCCTACTAGATTCTTAGATTCGTTTCAGTTTCCACCGATAGTTACAGGACATGGACACTGGTTGAGTTCTCCGCATCTCTCCTTTGAACACTTTTTGTCGGAGTTTAGCAGGTCACTTCTTTCTCCGTTTATTGGCATTCTCACAAGCCCCAGCTCATTGGGTACTCCCATGATGAGAATGGGCATAAGCACAATTGATTTATTTAGAGGATGCTCCGATTAGGAGGCAGACCAAGACTCGTTCCACTTCTTCTGTGAGTGCAGAAGTTTAGCCACACACTATCAAAAGTCTTTGGAAAACACTTCTTCAATGAATTGAACGACTTCTCAAACCTTTCATCCAAAGTTCCAATTGAATGAATGAGGCTGCTCAATTCTATTAATCCAATCACAGCCAGTAGAAAAAAATTAGTCTTATAACCGACGACGACGTGAACTCAATGATGGGGCGAAGAATGATAATTTGTTAAACATGTTGATATAAGTGTACGAATTTAGGATTATTGTCCACCTATTTATAAAATAATTGCTCAAAAAAATTAGTTAATTAGCTAAGCACTAACTTACTTAGACCCAACTGATTCATAAACACTGCTTTTAAATTAATGAGAAATTTAAACTCGTCAGCTGACTTTCAAACCATGTGGGATAGCCGTAAATGAAAACAAACGAACTCAGATTCTAATAATTGTGAGAAAATCACAGTGCAGATAAAAATCACTACGTATTAGTAGCAAAAAGGGTTAAGAATACGCATTAATCTTCAAAGACCCAATGTGTGATTACAATAATTTAAAATTAAAAGAAAAACCACCTGCCACATTTTCCCATGTCAGTACGCAATTATAAGGGAAACACAAAAGAAACAAACAACCAAAATATGCACATCTACCTGTCTTTTGTTACAAAACAAAAGGATTGCGATAGATTGCATTAAACAAGGATATGCACTCTACAAAAAGGGAACCCCTTCCATTCAGGTGCGTCGAAAACAATCAGCGGAGTGAAATATTTTTTTTTCTATTTTGTTCATGTAATTCGTGGGGATCGTGAAATTAATTTTTAATGCCGTAGTTAGTTTTAATCAAAAAAAAAAAAATATTCGTAAGGATAGGATAGCTACTGAAATTAGTCTTGTCACACATTACATTCTAGAAACCTTGATGAAAGATCTTTTACGGGTTACGGGACGGGTTATGCTCAACACGTTATTTCTACGGTTTCGAAACATTTACATTTACAGTTCCAAGTGACTTCTTGCAATTGGGTTAGTTCCAGTCGAGGGCACAGTTCAAACACCAAACACTTCACTAGTCGCCCATCCCATTAAAATTGTTCTGATTGATCTCACTTTATTGAAACTACGAATTAATTTAAAAATATAGGTACATTCTACATTGCGATTCTCAGATGAATCAACCGTCAACCAAATTTACCATGTTTCGATCGACTGACTCGTCGTGAACTTCTCCGATCCAGTGCTCATCCAACTATCCTTGAATTATATGCGGTCAGCATTAAGCACTGAAGACCAGTGACAGCATTGCCCACAAGCTAACAGAACCACAGCTTACGAGGTTCTTGGTTTCACACCGCGCCGCCCCTAAAACGAAACCTTTGGTTTGATGAAGAATGCAGTTAAGCACAACAAACGTTGATGCAAAAAGAAAAAGGGGCACGACTGGGTCGCACGAACTTGCGATTGTGTGCTAAATACGATATCAAAATCTTAAGGCTGAGTAAAAGGTTTTGGTATAAGCTCTTCATAATAAATTAAGTGATACAGGGTTGCCAACTCGACATTAATTAAGAAAATTGATTTAAATCATGCAAAATATTGAAAATTAAATTAAATCTTCCAAAGTTTTGAAGCGAAAATCTGGAAACGCCATTCTTTTGCAACTGCTAATACATACAACGCTGAATCAAAATCGTTGGAACAACTTTTTCAAAAAACTGTTTTTTATTTTTCACTTAAAAAAAAAAAAGGTTTTTTAAAAGTCAAGTATGCAAAGTTTAAGATATTGCTAGAAGTTGTTTTGACAAAAAATTTGAAAAAAATCAAAGAAATGGTTTTGAAGTTATTTCAAATAATCAAATTTTTCAAATGTTTATATGCAATCTTTCTTAAGCAACTTACGACTTCTAAAATACAAAATTTCGTCAAAATTGTGTCAGCCATTAAAGAGAAAGTCTATTAATAAAAAAAAAAGTGCTATAGGAGGTACCGTTTTCCGACTTTTTCCAAATATTTTTTTTACATCATAAAAAGACAATCTAAGGTCACCTTGGTTTTTCTAGAGAGGGTTTTGTTTCTCAATTACCTTCCTAACCCAAAGAAGCAACGGCTGGCAAGAGTTATTCTCCGTTTGATCTCCGCACTGACGTTGTTGTCCGTGTCTACAGCGGATCCCAGGTAGACGAAGTCCTGTACTACCTCGAAGTTATGTCTGTCTATTGTGACGTTTTTTCCAATTCATCGATGTTCTGTGTCCTCGATTGATGACAGCATATGCTTCGTTTTGCCCTCATTAACCATCAAACCCTTTTTTGCCGCTTCTGTTTCAATACTCGCAAAAGCACCTATAACATCACTTATTTCTTCCGACTACGTCAATATCGTCTGCATAGGCGAGTAATTGCACAGACTTTTGAAAGATTGTTCCTCTGGTGTTGACGTTTGAGTTTCTTACAATCTGTTCAAGTATGATGTTAAAGAAATCGCATGACAGTTTGTAGCCTTGCCTAAAACCTTTTTCGAAATCAAAGGTCTCGGTGAGTTCTTTTCCGACCTTGACGGAGCAGCGTGAATTCTCCAAAGTCATCCTGCATAGTCGTACGAGTTTTGCAAGGATGCCGAAACTAGACATGCTCTGTACAGCTCGTCTCTGTAAATACTGTCATACGCGGCCTTGAAATCGATAAAGAGATGGTGTGTATCGATATTATATTCTCGGGTTTTCCCAAGATCTGCCGTAATGTGAAAATTTGGTCTTCTCTGGTCTAAAACCACATTGATAAGGACCTATCAAGTTGTTGACGTGGGATTTCAGACGTTCACATATTACAGCAGACCAGATCTTATAAGCGACGTTAAGGAGGCTTATCCCTCTGTAATTGGCGCAATTGTGAGGGTCTTCCTTCTTTAGGATCGGGCATACGATACTGAGGTTCCATTCATCGCTTTCTTCCGAAAATATCATGCATGTCAGCTGGTGCATGCTCCTTTCCAACTGGTCTCCAGCTGCCTTGAAAAGTTCGGCATAAAGGCCATCTGCACCTGCAGTCTTATTTGATTTAAGTTTGCATATGGCAAGCTTAAGTTCTTCCTGGTCGGCAGGACGGCATTCTTGATCATCGTCCAAGCTGAATGGGGCAATCTGCCTGACAGCGGAATTCGTGTCCTCCTCGCCGTTAAGCAGTCTGCAGAAATGATCTTTCCAGATCCTCAGTAGCGACTGTGACTCTACAACTGTGTTTCCCTGCTGGTTTTTACAGGCTTGAGTTCGGGGTTTGCCACCCTGGCAGGATCTTTTTACCTTTTGGTAAAACTTCCGAATCTTGTTCCTGTAATGGCACCTCTCAATTTCCTCAAACGAGCGCTTCTCATGCTGCTTCTTTTTCTTTTTGAGAATTCGGTGTTCCTCTCTTCTTTTCTCCTTGTAGATCTCGTTATACTGATCGTAAGCAGTCTTCGTTCGTTTTTGCATCAGCATTTGTCGTGCTTTTTGTTTGGCTTCGTTTGCCTGCCTGCATTCTTCATCGAACCATGGGTTTCGTTTTGGTGGCCGAGTGAAACCCAGGACCTCAGAGGCAGCGGTTCTGATGGCTTCTTGGCATTGCTGACACTGGTCTTCAATGCTTAATTTTGCGGCATGGGATTCAAGGATAAATTGAAGTGACACTCGATTGGAAAAGGCATTGGCAATCTCTTGCGATTGTAGCTTTCCGACGTCATATCTCTTCACAACGTTAGTTCGTGCAGGTCGTGAACAAGATATCCTCATTCGTACCTTGGCTACAACAAGGTAGTGATCCGAGTCAAAGTTGGCCCCTCAGAAAGTTCGGACATCTAACACACCGGAAGAGTGCCTTGCGTCGATCGCAACATGGTCAATTTGGTTGACGGTTAATTGATCTGGAGATCGCCATGTACCTTTATGAATTTTGAGGTGCGGGAAGCGTGTACTACTTACAACAAGATTTAGCCCCGCAGCAAAATCGATCAGCCTCAGTCCGTTTTCGGAGGTTTTGTCATGGAGGCTATGCTTACCGATTGTATTTCCAAAGATGTCCTCCTTCCATAGTTATGCGTTAACATCGCCAAGAACGATTTTCACGTTGTGTCTAGGGCACTGCTCGTATGTTTCTTCGAGGAGCTCGTAGAAACAGTCTTTGGAATTGTCGTCTTTCTCTTCTGTGGGGGCGTTGGCGCATATTAGGCTAATGTTGGCGAATTTAGCCCTGATGCGGATGGTCATTATACGCTCATTAACTGGATTTTGGCAAATCACCTTATTCCTGAGTCTTCCTCTAACACTTCTTGGATCTATCATTGTTATGTCATATTTAATTGTTATCTCTAGATTTTTTTCCTGCACGATTGCAAAAATTGTTGATTGTAAAAATCAATCAGCATGAGAAGCGATCGTTTGAGGAACTGAGGGGAAATTTTACCATAAGGTAGAAAAATCATCCCGGGGTCTCAAACCCCGAGCTCAAGCCAGTAAAGAGCAGCGTATCAACATAGTGAAAAAATCGCAGTCCCTCCTGGGGACCTGGAAAGATCACTTATATGGACTGTTTAACGGCAGTGAAGTAATGTGAACAAATTAACAGAACCATGCCAACGCAGTGGTACCTGCGTGGCGTAGTAATTTGCATCTCTGTCTTTTTAGGGCTCGAGTTTCAAATCCCAGAAACTAGGCTAAGATTCCCCGCTCTTCGTCATCGTTAAAAATTTCATATTGCGGCAGATCTTGAAAAAAACTCTTGCAAATACGATATCAATAAACACCATCTTTTTATCGATTTCAAAGCCGTCTATGACAGTATTTACAGAGGCGATCTGTATAGAGCCATGTCCTGTTTTGGCATGTTTGCAAAACTTGTAATATAATATTTTGAAATAAAAGAAACTCGTGTCGATTTCATATAATTCAATTTTTAATAGGTCTTTTTGGTTGAGGTTGCAGGTTACAAGTGAACCACGTTTCTTCATTTGACAAACTAGACAGAACAAAAACGTCAGTCTATCTGACAGCATTCCGATGATTGCAACCAGCTCCATTCTAAACAGTGTTGCCGTCGTAAATAATACTATAGTATATAAAAATTATGTACGTTGACTTGGGAAAGTTGATGCTGCTCCGTCAAGGTCGGTTAAGACCTTTCCTCAACATCATACTTGAAAAGATTGTGCAACACTCAAACGTCAACATCAGAGAAATAAATCTTTCAAAAGTCTGTGCAAAAACTCGACTACGCAGTCGATATTGACGTAAAATAGACAGACATAACTTTGAGATAGTTCAGGACTTTGAATACCTAGGATCCGCTATATAGACACATAAAACAACATCAGTGCAAAAATTGTCAATTGTTTCATCTTTGGGCTAAGAAGGTTATTGAGAAACAAAACCCGCTTTCGCAAAACCAAGGAAATCATTTATAAGATCATTCTTGATCATCCCAGTACTGCTATACGGCGCCATTGGTCGTTTCTAAAGAAAAAATACTTCGAATGATTTTCGGTTCCGTATGTAACGTAAACGTGTAGAGAAGAAGATTCAGAAACGAACTGTATGAGCTATACCGCGACATGGACTTAGCTCTCGAGACCACGATGGCTGGGATATGTAGAGCAGATGGACTTCAACGCTCCGACTCGACGCGTTTCTCCAAAGCTTATTGCAGGAAATCGCGGAATCAGGATATCTCCTCTTAAGTTGCGCAATCAAGTGATAGAATCCTCAGCGAACTTAAAGTACAAAACTGGAAAGAAAGAGAGAAAGAAAGCTTGAAATTGTTGGGCGAAGATCCCAACTAACAAGCTGAGAGCTAAACTCTCGAAATCTGAAAAAAGCTGCCGTAAGATTCTTTTAGATCCCATTGCTATGCTTAAGAATAAATATCTTGTTATGGAACTTGAACGGCTCTCATAACAGTTTTATTATAAGAGTTGATCAGTTTTGCAGCTTATATAAGTACTTTAACCTTATAGCTAGACCAATTTTGTATTTGTAACAGGATTATAAGTCTTATTATAGAATAAAGCATATTCCAGTTTGTAAAAAGTGTCATTTCATTAATCGGTTTCAAGAGAAGAGCACAAATTGGGAGAAATTCAATTGAAAAAAAAAATATTGAAAAAAAAATCAACACCTTTTAAGAGAAAAGTTCATAATCCATGTATTAAAATATTAAATTAAAAGAAAAATGAAAAAGAATTAAAACAAATTCACGCCATTGCATGTGCCACCTCACAATCTACAGTATCTTCTTTTTTAGATTTGAGTGGTTCTGTTTCAAATATCCCAGTGCAAAATCAAGATGAACTACAAACATTAAATGAGATTGTTCCGCCAATTCAAAGTGAAGTATGTTTGAACTTAATCTGCTAGTTCTGGTTTCTGAGTTCGCACACAAACAATGAATAACAAATGTCAGGAAAAAAGTTAAAGGAGAAGAGTTCATCGCAAAATGCATCTAGAACAATTATTACAATAATTTGCTCAAATGGAAAAAAACATTTGGACAAATGTTAAATCATGTGCATTTTTTTGTTTTGAAATATTTTGCTTTTCAAATCGTGTGTCTTTTCTCAGAAACAGAGCTAACTATTTCTCTAACGGCCAATTTTTTCATACAGAACTAACGATAGATCTGGTACTAGCCCTAAAAATAACAAACAAATCGGTATCAACTTATTTTTTCACATCAAAAATTAAAATAAGTTCTGTCAGTTTGAAACCGAGTACTACTTAGGACCCGGTATTAGCCAGCTCTTCAAAAACAACAGAAAATATGTTATTATACCAGTCATTAGTACTCAAATGAGTATCAACTCATTTCTTGACAAAACATAAACACACAAGTTCTGTCAAATTGATACGATAAATTAAATTTATTACCCGACCAAAATTAGAACCAAAAAGGTGGGGGTCTAGCATACAAAATCAAGTCATTTCGTTAGATAAAAATTTTAAAGTTTTTTGCTTTGAATCGATTGGGTATAATTTTTTGAATATGTTTCAACATTTCAATTTGTTCTTCAATTAGCTACAGAAGAATTAGCACACATGCAAAAGCGGTTAATATGACATTTGAACCAGTTTGTGAAAATGCCCTCAACATTCATAGAACAACAGAGAGCCTCATCTGAATTTTGCAGGATTGCCCAGTTCCCACGAACAATTAGGGCCATTGAATGCACCCATGTTATAGTTATAATTAGTAGTAATAATACGGCTGAGCTATTTTAAACAGAGTGAAGGGTTTCGTAGCCGCAAATGTTGGTTTTCCTTAAATGTGCAAACAATATCGTCTAGTTGTTGCTCGTTGGGCTAGATCTGTGCATGATCACGTCCATTTTTTGACATTCGGAAGTGCGAGCCAAATTTAAAGCAGCTAAATTTGAAAACTACATACCTATATATTGATTGGTGACTCTAATTATGCAAATACGAATTATTTGGCAACACCACATACCATTAACAATCCGGATATACGTCAAACCAACAAATGCAAAATAACCAGAGGTGAATCATTCGTACCAGAAATGTTGTTGAGAGGCAGTATGGTGTATGGAAACGCAGATTTCCTGTGCAATATTGCATAATATATTCATCAATGCTAACGACCCGCAGCCACCTGAAGAGTCAACTCAACATGAAGATCGTTTACGTCGAGCTATTTTAAGTGGATCAGTTGAAAGCGATTCCGCCTCAATCGGAATAAATTTAAACAACAGAAATTGTGCGGCCAGAGATAGTATCATCCTACAATTGCAATAATTAAACTTAAACTTAAATTTTTTAGTTGTTAAAAATACTAGTTATATAAAAGTGCCTAAAAATTAAAAAAGAGGATCCAACGACGTAGTTTGGCATTGTTTAAGGTATCTTCTATCAATTCTGTTACTTGACTTGTTTCTTGCCTGATTTTTATTCTTTTCTTCCACCCCAGGGCTCTATATATATATAAATATATATATATATACATACATATATTTAAAATAAACTTTATGTATTATGTATAATGTATATGTAAGTTTGTTGCCATCTAACATACAAACTTAGCCACCATTATGACTACATTTGCCACATCTCGTACTTTGCTAAAAACTACTTGCTTTATTAATAACTATAGTGTAAATGATTTTACTTTTCAATTATTAATATTTTGTTTTGATATATAATTTTTCATTCGTTTTCAATTGTTCAAGAAGTTGGGTTACAGAACCCTAAGCCGACATAATTGTTGATTTAGGTAATTAAAAATTATTGTTAAATTATTTTATTAATCTATAATTAAATTTTATTAGTTCTGTTCTACATCAACTTGTGTCGTTATTGACCTTTTGGATTAATTAAAACCATATAAGTTTCAAGCTATAAAAACTGAAACTTACAAATCAACAATTAAGATGGAAGACCTCAAGGTTAAATTCTGTTTGTCTTCCGAAGCTTGGGAAAACAAAACTACGGTTAACGTGAAAACCATTCAAATTTTGGGCCAAGAGGAAATTTTATCTTTTCCAATTGAGAATCAACCAATCCAAAAGCATATTGAATTGGCGAAACTGTCTATTATCAAAGGAGCAGTGAAGAGCCTAAATACAAGAGGAAAATTTAGAAATATTACCATTACACTAAAGAAAGAGTTGCAAAGTTCATACTTGGATGAAGAAGGTAATGTAGTCTTTTGTGGTTATTATTTAGAGACAATAGATTTTTCCCCCCAACGCACTTCCAATACCCCTTTACCAAATATCGAAAATCCCATCCGGTCTATTTCAAATAATATGATGCTAGAAAAATTTTCAAGTAAAAATCAAAATGCAAAGTCATGGTTAAATTTATTTATGTTCGAATGTGATAGATTAAAAATAAGTGAGGAACAATTCCCCGAAGCTTTAAAAATAAACTTGGAAGGACCTGCTTTAGACTGGTTCTCATCTTTATATAAAACGTGTTCTATGGATAAACCTTGGGATTATTGGAAGATATCCTTCCTAAATACATTTGGAGAGAAATCATGGAGTGAAATTGAGTACGCTTATTCTTTTCGTTGGTTAAATGGTCCATTGCTAGACTTTGCTTTAAAAAAGATAAATCTTCTTATTGATGTCGATCCAGACCTGAGCATAAGTTCTCAAATCAATTCTATTATTTTAGCTTTACCGAAGTTTGTAAGATCGCGTTTAAATAAGAAAGAATTAGTAACGATCGAACATCTTATGTCTACCTTGCGACAGCTCGATCCTATATCAAATAATAGTACGCATACGAGCAAATATGAATTTGAAGTAAATAAACAAAAGCGAACCTTCGTACCATGTCAAATCTGTGAGAAAGCTGGTTACGCGAATAGATTTCATTCGGAAACTATATGCAGAAACAAAGTTAGACCTGCTAATGTAAGATTCTCAGAATCAAAAAACTGAATTTTATCCCGCTTATAAAACTTAATTTTATAATAAATAATGAAATTGCAATTGCGCTTTATGATTCCGGAGCCAATGTGTCATTGATAAATTACAAGTTTTTTAAGAAATTACAATTGATTGACAATTTAAGCGGGATTCAAACGATAAAAACAATGAGTGGTCTCACAGATGCGCATGGTGAAGTAACGGTATCTTTGAAAATACTTAATATACAAAAACAATTTTCATTTTTTGTTATGAAAAGTGATTTATTTGAAGAAGATTTGATAATCGGGCTGAATTGCATTAAAGAGTTTCGATTATGTCAAAATGAAAACTTAGATATTACTCAAAGTTGCAGTCCTAGGCTTGAAAATGAAAATTTTAAATGCAATCAGAGCTTGATTTTACCTATTGAAAATAATAGTAATGTTTTGAATGATCTTTTAAAAAAATATGATAGTGTTTTTGCTAAAGAAAAATTTGATATCGGTACTGTTAAAAATTTTGAAGCAACGATAAGATTAACAGAAAATAAATATGTATCTAGAAAACCATACAAATGTTCCATCCCAGACAAAATAGAAATCGAAACTCAAATAAAAAAATTATTGAAAGCAGGACTTATTGAAGAGTCATATAGCCCATATGCTTCCCCTGTTACTTTAGTTTATAAGAAGGAAGAGGGAAAAAAATCACGGTTGTGTATTGACTATCGTGAGTTAAATAAAATAGTTGTCCCCGAAGATCAACCATTCCCTCGAATTGATGATCTTGTTTTTCGTGTAGGAAAGTGTGTTTACTTTTCCAAACTAGACATCAATTCAGCCTTCTGGTCTATTCCTTTGCGGGCTAAAGATAAATACAAAACCGCTTTTGTGACACACCATGGACATTGGCAATGGGCATGCTTACCTTTCGGCCTAAAATCAGCTCCTGCTATATTTCAAAGAATTTTATCAAGTATAATAAGAAATAACAACCTGGATTCTTTTGCTATAAATTATATAGATGATATTTTGATTTTTTCGAATAACTATTCTGATCATTTGCAACACATTAAAAGAACGTTACAGGTTTTACAAGAGCAAGGTTTAAAGTTAAATACAAATAAATGTTGTTTTGCACAAAGAGAAGTTACTTATTTAGGACATCGAATATCAAATAATAGCATTAAGCCGATTAATGATAATTTAATAGCTTTAAAGGATTTCCCTGAACCAAAAATCAGGAAAAATATAAGACAGTTCCTGGGCAAAGTGAATTTTTATTTAAAATACATTCCCAGGTCGGCAATGACTTTAGAACCTTTACATAACCTCTAACGAAAAAATGTAAAATTTGTATGGTCAGATGAATGTAAAAAAAGTTTTGAAGAAGTTAAAGAATATTTATGCACAACGCCTGTCTTAGCGATATTCGACCCAAATAAACAAATAAACCAATATACATCTATACGGATGCTAGCATAGAAGGTGTTGGTGCAATTTTAAAACAACCTCAAGAAGATGAATCTGTTAAGCCGGTGTTTTATTTCTCACGAAAACTTAATAAATCTCAGAAAGCAAAAAGAGCAATATATATTGAATGCTTAGCAATAAATGAAGCAATATTGTACTGGCAATATTATTTAATAGGCCAAAGATTCAAAATATTCACTGATCATGAACCATTGCAAAATTTTAATATAAAGAACTGCAAAGACATAGAATTACTAAACATTTTAAATTTCATCTCACAATTTGAATTCGAAATTCAATATAATCCGGGTATAAACAATACAGAAGCTGATTGTCTTTCGAGTAATCCAGTCCTTTCCGAAGAAAATGATAATTATAAATCACAAATAAAAATAGTGAATTATTTAACAGTACAAAACATACTAGAAAATCAAAAACAGTTAAAATTTGATAAATACTGTAAAATAAAAAATAAAATTATATACAGAACTTTAAATAAAAGAGAGAAAGTATGGTTAACAGAGGACTATGGTATCACATTACTCAAGAAAATACATGATTCACATGGTCATATTGGTGTTAAGCAAATGATATTAACAATTACACCAACATTTTATTTCAAAAATATTCACAAACACATTAAAATCATTTGTAAGACTTGTGAAACATGTATAAAAAATAAAACAAGATTTGGTAACCTTAAAGCTCCATTATCGCAGTTAGGTCCAGCATCGGTTCCATTAGAGATAGTATCATTAGATACAATAGGAGGTTTCACCGGAAATAGATCCCCAAAAAAGTATTTGCATTTGATGGTAGATCAATTTACACGTTTCGCATTTATTTCTACGTCGAAAACACAGTCAGCTAGAGATTTTATAAATCTTGTCAAGTCAACTGAGAAAAAAGGCGACATTAAAACGATTTTTACTGATCAATATCCTGGTATTAATTCCTCGGAATTCAAAAATTATTTAAAGCACAAAAACATAAATTTGATTTTCACAGCAATAGACTGTGCATTTTCTAATGGACAGAATGAGCGAACCAACCAAACTTTAGTAAATAGAATTCGTTGCAAGATATATGAAAATAAAAATAAGCCTTGGTCAGTGATTGCTGAACAGTGTATTTCCGATTATAACAATACCATTCATACTTCAACGGGTTTCTCTCCCAATTATTTGTTAACAGGTAAGGATGACTCAATTATCCCAACGGAATTAAATAAAAATACGCTGGAAAACTTAAATTTTAATAGATCTATAATATAAACAAAAAGTATTATGACAAACATACTAAAGACATTGAATATAAAGAAAATGATTTAGCTTATATTCAAACTGGTAGCAAACTGAATAGAAATAAATTAGATCCTGTTCGAATAGGTCCTTTCAAGATTAAGAAAAAGATATCCAACTCCATTTACGAGATTGACTTTGGCAGAAAAAAGAGAGACTTGAACATTTTTCATAAAAGCAAGATGATTCCTTATTCTTCTTATCCATACGAATTCTCTCGGGGAGGGGGGATGTAAGTTTGTTGCCATCTAACATACAAACTTAGCCACCATTATGACTACATTTGCCACATCTCGTACTTTGCTAAAAACTACTTGCTTTATTAATAACTAGTGTAAATGATTTTACTTTTCAATTATTAATATTTTGTTTTGATATATAATTTTTCATTCGTTTTCAATTGTTCAAGAAGTTGGGTTACAGAACCCTAAGCCGACATAATTGTTGATTTAGGTAATTAAAAATTATTGTTGAATTATTTTATTAATCTATAATTAAATTTTATTAGTTCTGTTCTACATCAACTTGTGTCGTTATTGACCTTTTGGATTAATTAAAACCATATAAGTTTCAAGCTATAAAAACTGAAACTTACATATATACCAATTATGCGTTCTATTCCCTGTAAAAAAACAAACAACGTACATAAATACGACGGTACTTACCAGATTATTCACATTTCACATACATATCTTATCAACTCAAAAACCAATTCAAAAAGTCAAACCAACTGTAACGACAAAATTTTCAAAAAAACTGAGAAATTTGAAGTTCAATTCAAATTTATGAATTTAATTGTCAATCAAATGTCGTAAAAAGGATTCGACCAGTTTTAGACTTATCAAGTCACTAGTACTGCAGTATGAATTTAGATCTCGTATCAATGATGTGAAGAAATGGAGAAGTACTAAGTTTTATGTGGGACCAGGGGGTCGATTTTGTAACTGTGAAGCTGTGCAGTGATAAAAAATATCACAACTTCACAGCGAATGCGATTCTCGTTCTGTAAAAAAATGAAAACTAACGTCAAAATTTCTTCACATGATAAATTATTTATCACAAAAGAGTTTGTCTGTGAAATTTAAATTCGAAAATGGAAATTCAAAAAAAGAGGGCAAAAGGGCTTCAATAGCCCGAAAACAGTTTTTAATTGATTTTTTGGAGCAAATGCAAGAAATGGCAAATGACAAGTAAGTACATAACTTAAGATAATTTAAAATAATCCTTATCTACGATGCAAAACAATTCCATTTGCAGACCTATAACTGTTGACAGTTCACATTTTCGTTCAAACGAGTGGACGGAACTAAGTGTTCAGTTGAACACCTTAGGGGGAACCTTAAAAGAGGAACCGAAATGGAGGTAGTATAGTATAGTACGATCTTGTGTAAGTTTTATAAGTAAAAACATTATGGTAGACATGAAATCACTAAATGTTTTCCTTTACGCACAGAATAAGTGTTCGAAGCCGCGACACCACCGCGAAGGAAAAAATCAAAGACCTCACAGAAACAGACGGGCGAATAATAAATAGTACTACACCAAAAACGATAATGTTGAATGAAGTGCTCCTCCGTTTGTTATTTCAAATGGACTTTGCCCATCTCAAAGTTACCGCCGCAATATCCTCATTTTCTTCCTGGGCAAATAATTACCTACATATACATATAAAAAATAGCTACTTCATATGAAAAGACATTTTCGTAATGAAATAAGCTTTGTTCACTACGGCCTCTATTGTTAAATACCAACTGAATAATTATTCCTGACATGTTTTGAAAATTTTTTTACAAATAAATATTAAAATTGACGCAAAAATGACAACATTTATCATTTAGTACTTTTTAGTACATACTGTCAGAGTGATTTATCATTTTGAGTTCGGGAATCGCATCAGATGTTTTTGTGAAGTGATAAAATGAAAAAGCTCTGTGGAGACTGAAATGAAATAATTTTTATCACTTCACAGCTTCACAGTTACAGAATCGACCCCCAGTGCCCTATTTCACCAAAATGAAAGTTACAACCACAAATTTGTACTTGTAATCTACAATTACAAATTTGTAAACCCGTTTTTTGTTTCACCAATTGCAAGATCTTATTTCACAAACTTGTGATCGATTCTAGTAAAGTTGTAGAAAAATAAATTGTAGGTCACAAGTGTTCAAAATTCCTGTTGCACCGGCATCAAGAATAACTTGTTTTTTCACAATATTGTAGAACATTACTAGTACTGCGTAGACATCAAAATGAACGAGGAAAATATAATATTTGCAGTTTCTTTGATAAGAGACAAAAAGATATATTGTTCGGAAAGTTTTCCGATAACTTGACACATTCACACAAAGTAAAAGAATGGAAAACATTTTTAGTTCCTTGCTGTCTCAAGCGCTTCTCATCAAAAAAGACAGGAAATACCGATGTTCGTTAGGCCAGCATATAACGTTTTCGAACATCAAACTGACGACTGCGGTGCAAACTCTATGTACGCATCTGCAAACTGTTGACTTAGATATCCCATGCATGTCGGCAACTCCATGGTACTGTCCTCCATTCCCTAGCCAACGCAAAGCTCTTAGAAACTACTTCCGTGGTGTTAAAGCACAGTTTTTTTTTCACTGAAGTGGACTATTTGCGGTCCAATAATTAAAATTATTTCCTCTGCCTTGCATCGATTGAGTCGAAATTTTTCATTAAAATGAAATAACTCAAGTATGTATATCATAGTTTATACAAGGCCGATAAATTTTTTTTTTCACTATCATAATATATCATCACTTTGGCTGCTATCGCTGCTGCTATGCCTTTGTCGCAAAGACATTTTTGCTATGAAAGTAAGGAATTACAAAATTGTAGCGAAAATTACACGTCTACCTTCACCTGTAGAATATTCTTACAAACCTAACAAATTTTGTAAGTCTATTTTCGTTGGTGAAATGAAAACTCACAAATTAGTGTTATATTAACAAGTTTGTTACTTGTAAAGTACAACTTTAATTTTGTGTTGGTGAAACCGAAAAGGAAGTTCTTCCACAAATTTCCGCTTGTAAAATACAACTACAATATTGTAATTAACAAAGTTTGGTGAAGCAACATTTTTACAAAAACTCACAAACTTTGTTAAAAAACGCTTGTAATTACAAATTTGTGAGTTGGTGAAATAGGGCACTGGTATTAGAGCTAGTACCTGTGCCCTATTTCACCAAAATGAAAGTTACAACCACAAATTTGTACTTGTAATCTACAATTACAAATTTGTAAACTCGTTTTTTGTTTCACCAATTGCAAGATCTTATTACACAAACTTGTGATCGATTCTAATAAAGTTGTAGAAAAATGAATTGTAGGTCACAAGTGTTCAAAATTCCTGTTGCACCGGCATCAAGAATAACTTGTTATTTATAACAGTTTTTTCACAATATTGTAGAACATTGTACTGCGTAGACATCAAAATGAACAATAGGAAATTATAATATTTGCCGTCTCTTTGATAAGAGACAAATAAGATATATTGTTCGGAAAGTTTTCCGATTACTTGATACATTCAGACAAAGTAAGAGAATAGAAAAACATTCTTAATTTTTTGCAGTCTCAAGTACTTCTCGTCAATAAAGACTGGAAATATCGATGTTCGTTAAGCCAGCATATAACGTTTTCGAACATTAAACTGCCGACTGCGGTACAAACTCTATGTACGCATCCTCAAACTGTCGACTTAGATATCCCATGCATGTCGGCAACTCCATGGTATTGTCCTCCATTCCCTAGCCAACGCAAAACTGTTAGAAACTGCTGCCTTTGTGTTAAAGCACAGTTTTTTTTTCGCTCGAGAGGGCTATTTGTGGGTCGAAATTTTTCATTAAAATGAAATAACTCAAATATATCATAGTTTATACGTAACTCAAATATATCATAGTTTATACGCAGCCGATAAATTTTTTTTTTCACTATCAAAATATCATCACTTTGGCTGTTATTGCAACTCTTTGCCTTCGTCGCAAAGACATTTTTGTAATGAAAGTATAGAATTACAAATTTGTAACAAAAATTACACGTCTACTTTCACCTGTAGAATATTCTTACAAACATAACAAATTTTGTAAGTCTATTTTCTTTGGTGAAATGAAAACTCACAAATTAGTGTTATATTAACAAGTTTGTTACTTGTAAAGTACAACTTTAATTTTGTATTGGTGAAACCGAAAAGGAAATTTTTCCACAAATTTCCTTTTGTAAAATACAACTGCAATGTTGTAATTAACAAAGTTTGGTGAAGCAATATTTTTACAAATACCCACAAACTTTGTTAAAAAACGCTTGTAATTACAAATTTGTCAGTTGGTGAAATAGGGCACTGGCCTAGCTAGACCGGGTACTACACCGACTTAGTAGTAATGTGAAGAAATCGGCTGTAAATTCAAGTATGATTTCAAGACTTTCCTACTTTTCCAGCATAACGATTCCTCATCGAGTGAAGATGATGAGGAGAACAATTTCTTAATGGATGAATTTATTAAAAACGATGCTTATAGAACGGATTTAAGGGATTGGGCAATTTAGTAGTAATATAAGCCATCTTGCATAGAAAAGTTTGTTACTTTTATCTAATAAAAGGAATCCCAATGATTTGCCAAAAGACTTCTTATGACTTTTTGGAGTTTAGAAATATTCCGTTTTCGTTTTAGCTGCTCCTTTAGGAAGAAACGCCCTCTCTGAGCAAGACTGAGCAGAGCCTTATAAGATTTTTTCCAGAGGCATTTGATTCAAACGCTGTCATCGCATAAGAAGAACTAAACTCTATTAAAGAAACAACAAGTATCGCAAAGAGACTCTTGCTCTTGCTATGAGTAGCCAAGAGCCTCCTATAATTAGGCCACTTAAGGCTTATAACAGTCTCATAACAATCTAGGAGAATTCATCAAGATTACATTTAACTCCCAGAAATAAGTCTAGTAAAGCTCTTGGAGCATCTTATGAGAGTAAAAATGTTATTTGGAATTCTATTTGAAACCCAGGTTCACTCCGAACTGTAATTATAAATGAGAATTTTATTCAACTGAATTTGCTAACATAACACTAATAAAGTAAATGTACATGACCACATAATAAAAGTGAACTAAACAAGTTCATTTGGATGAAGTTTGTCACCGAAAACATATGGGATTTATATTTGAATCCAAATAAAACAATCCTTTAAAAATAACAGTTGTTTATTGTTCAAGAGCTAAATAGAGAAATAATATAATAAAACATTCAATTCATATTGAAAACTAAAAACATGAATTTGATATTAAATACTTCATTGATATAAGTACAGTAGATTGTACTACAGTGTTAGTTGCTGGTTTGCTTATTTTCAACACTTCCCCTCAAACTGCAACTCGAATAATTATACTAAACACATACCAAGGTTTTTGATACAATTAGTGTGCTTGGGTGCTGATAAGGATTTTGTTAAAACATCAGCTGGCATTTCATCTGAAGGCATGTATTCAATCTTGATGTCCTCTCGTTCTATAGCTTCTCTTACGAAATGGTGGCGTAGATCAACGTGTTTTGTACGATTGTGAAATACTGTGTTCTTGCTTAGTTGTCCAGCACCTTGGTTGTCATTGAAAATGGTTGTTGCTTGTGGTTGATTTAAAATTTCGTCCAAAAATCGTCTGAGGTAAATTGCTTCCTAAGTTGCTTCGGATATAGCCATGTACTCGGCTTCTGTAGTTGACATAGCAACTGTACGTTGCTTCCGGGACTCCCAACTAACTGCTGCATTTGCCAAGTTAAAGTTGTATCCTGTATATGATCGTCTGTCATCAACACATGAACCCCAATCTGCATCAGCATATCCTATTAGGTTTTTTCCGGTTTTGGTAAATTTCAGTCCAAGATTATCTGTGCCTTTTAAATAGCGTAGCACTCTTTTTGCTGCAATCCAGTGTTGTTTGCCGAAGTTTGTGTTGAATTGACTTAATATACTTACTGCATGTGCAATATCTGGTCGTGTTGAAACGGCCAAATACATCAAAGATCCAGTCAAATTTTGGTAGGGTATATTTTCCATTTCTTCTATTTCGTCATCAGTTTTGGGACACATTTCTTTCGTAAGTTTTTCGTTAGGATTCATAGGGCTACTTACTGGCTTACAATCTTTCATGTTGAAACGGCAAAGGATGTCCTGTACATATTTTGATTGTGACATTGTGATTTCGTTTTTATCTTTATCTTGTTTGAATTGAATTCCTAGACAAAAATTCAACATTCCCAAATCTTTCATTTCAAAAGATTCTGATAAATCTTCTTTAAGTTGTTGCAGTTTCTTCGGGTTATTTGATGCTACGATCAAGTCATCAACGTAGATTAAAACAATGGTAATTTCATCTTTCTATGTTCGAGTATAGACGCAAGGATCAGCACATGAAGGTTTTAAATTGAGTCGCTTCAGCTTCTGATCTAATTTCTTGTACCATTGTCGTCCAGACTGTTTCAATCCGTATAGGGCCTTCTTGACTTGACAGACTTTATCACCTTTAAATTCTTCGAGCTCCTCTTTGGGTAAAATTTCTTCAAATGCTTCAGGGATTTCCATAAAAATTTCTTCTTCTATTTCGCCGTTTAAATATGCACTTACGAAATCCAATTGGTGAAGTTCAAGATTAAGTTCCACAGCCAGTGCCATTATCATTCGAATAGATCCAATTCTAGCTACGGGTGCAAAGGTTTCATTGTAGTCAACGCCTTGTGTTTGTGTGAATCCTTTGGCGACTAGTCTGGCCTTGCGACGCTCTAATGATCCAGTTGCGGCGTATTTTGTTCGTAGTATCCATCTAGATTTGATAATTTTCTTACCTTTTGGGCGTTGAACAACGCACCAGGTCTTGCTTTTCGTCAAGGCTTCGTATTCATCCTTCATAGCTTTCTTCCACTGCATGGCTTCTGGACTCGAGAGAGCTTCTTCGATTGATTGCGGATCGCCAAATTGAATGAGATTTGCAAAGCTTGATGGTTCTTCATTTTCTGATGTTTCTTCTATATCAACGTTGTTGTTCTGAACTTGAATCATGTTGAACAATTTTCGAGGTCTACCACGGTTTCCGGTTAGAACTTTCTGTGAACGTCCTGGTCCTCTTCTCCAGGTTGTAGGTGTTTCGATATTGTCATCAGTAAACTGTTCTGGTTCTTTTATAGCTTCTAAATGAATTTGTACATTACATTCTAGTTCCTTGTCTTGAGGTATTTCGTCATTGATGAAATCTTCGAAATTGTTTTCTGGCTGATAGACTTCGGTAAAAGTGACGTATCTACTACGGATAACTTTTCTTGCTTCTGGGTCCCAAAGTCTGTACGCTTTTGACTGCTCTGAATATCCGATAAAAATACATCTTTTGGATTTTGGATCGAACTTGCCTCTTCCGGGTGTTTTGTCGAGCACGAATGCGGTTGATCCAAACTTTCTAAAATAGCTTACAACGGGGATTCTTCCAGTCCACAATTGAAATGGAATTTCACCATCTAAGCTCTTTGAAGGGCATCTATTTCTGATGTGGTTAGATGTGAGAATTGCTTCTGCCCAGAAACCTGCTGAGAGTCCTGATTGTATCACCATGCAACGCGCCATCTCGACTAACGTTCGATTTTTTCTTTCAGACACACCGTTTTGTTGCGGTGTAAACTCAACAGTTAGTTCATGCTTGATTCCTTCATCTTTCAAAAACGTTTCAAATTGATGGCTTGTGTATTCAGACCCGTTGTCAGATCGCAAGGTTTTGATTTTGTAGCCAGTTTTCTTCTCTACCATATTCTTGTACTCCTTAAACTTGTCGATGACTTCGCTCTTCTTCTTCAGGAAATAAACTTCGGTCCATTTAGATCTGTCATCGATGAATGTAAGGAAGTATCTTGAACCACCGATAGAACTTACGCACATTGGTCCACAAACGTCAGTGTGCACAAGATCTAAAATGTTTTTGCTTCTAGATTACGACCTTGAAAACGGTTTTTGAGATTGCTTCCCCTTGATGCACGTTTCACAAACTGGCAGTTCCTCTTCAACTCGGGCGGTTATCCCCATAACTTTCTTCTGGCGTATGATGTTCTTCAAGTCAGCTCCATTCAGATGTCCAAATCTTTCATGCCATTCTTGAAGTGACGACGAAGTCTTCTGTGCAATTCTGCTATCTTCTGAGTATTCGCTTACATAATACAGGACATGGATTCTATGAGCCTTCATATCTTCTTCACCAGTTTCAGGGCGATAAATCACGGCTTCCCTCTTTCCAAATGTGACTTTAAAACCGTGCTCTGTTATTTTTGACACTGATAACAGATTTGATCGAAGGTCTGGTACAAAAAGAGTTTCTTCTAAATTGACGGTCAGGTCTTCGTTAAGAGTCAACAAAACATCTCCCTTTCCTTCATTCAATTTTCGTTGATTCATTGTTGGCCAAACTAAGCATTCTTGTGTTTGAAGGATTGATTGAAGTGAATTTATATTTTTCGAGGCACATGTGTGACGATGCGCCTGAATCCAAGCACCAACTTTCTTTTTCATTGCTGGCTTTCATTGCAACTGCTGCATTTCGGTTGACTTCTTCACGTTGCTCACTTCGATTGGCTGAGATCTTTTTGAAGTTCTTCGATCTGCAGTCCCTTGCTTTGTGGCCAGTTTTGCCGCATGTATGGCAAGCAAACTTAAAGCGTTCTTCGGCTGGTTTTTCATACTTCTTCGTTCGGTTCGATGTGCCATTATTCTTTTTCACAAACATGGCACCGGAAGCACTATTCGATGTATTTCGCTTTCTTGCTTCATATTCCTCGAGAAGTTTAATTTTCAGAGATTCAGGATTCAATAATTTCTCTTGGGTTTCAATTGCGATTCGGAAGGATTCGTATTCGTCTGGAATGCTGTAGAGCAACAGAATTGTTAATAGGTCATCAACGATTTCCAAATCCATTTCTTGAATTTTGTCCACAATATCGAAAAAATTTCGAATGTGTTCTCATGTCTTCTCCATTCTTCATTCTGAGCAGGATTGAATTTTTCAATAGCGTTGCCTTTCGCGCTGGTCCTTTTGATTGAAACAGATTCTGCAGCTTTTCCCATATATCCTTTGATGTTGTGCAATTTTTGATTTGCCTCAATTCAGTTGGAGAGATGGTTAAAATCAAATCAGCTTTTGCTTTCGCATTATTATTTACCCACTCAGCTATTGCTGATTCCGGCGTAGACGGCTTCTCGCATGTTCCATTCACATACTTCCAGGCATCATTCTTTATGAGAAGGGCTTCAACTTGAATCTTCCATGTGTCGAAATTGTCCTTTCCCAACGTCTCAATCTTCACATTGGTATAGCTCATGGTATGGTCCTCTTCGATTTACTTGATTCTCTATAGTTTCACAAAAATTAATTGCTCTTCAATTGTTCTTGAACTTTTTCTTCGTTTTCAATGTTCGTATGTATTCGTTTAGCCTTTTTAGCGAGCTAATTTCTTTTCTTCAGCGCAGTGGAAGCGTGCTGGGCCCATAACCTATGGGATTTATATTTGAATCCAAATAAAACAATCCTTTAAAAATAACAGTTGTTTATTGTTCAGGAGCTAAATAGAGAAATAATATAATAAAACATTCAATTCATATTGAAAACTAAAAACATGAATTTGATATTAAATACTTCATTGATATAAGTACAGTAGATTGTACTACAGTGTTAGTTGCTGGTTTGCTTATTTTCAACAAAACATAACCCAAAACGCTTCAAAAAGTACTTATCCGAACAGCAAACTTTCATAAAAAATTAAAACTAACTCATAGTGCTTCGTTTTTGTCCATATTTTGAAGATCACGTAGTCATAAGAAAAACGAAATGACTTTACACTTGTGTCAACTCAAACCTTAACATCTAACATAATACCCGACTTGTCAGAGCGGTTTTCAACTGTACCCACAATCATTAGATGGAACATTCTTAAAGAGCCTACCTAGATACGTTTTACTCAAAACAGTTGCACAAATGTTTGCATCGCTTCATTTGTTCCAACCTTTCATCATAAATAGTGCACATTTACTGCTCGTTGAATGAAACATCTGCACAATTAAAAGCATATTAGTCGTCGAATCGAAATACATGAGCCAAACATGTGTTTTCTGAATTTGGAGCAAAAACTATAGTGAAATAAAGAAAATTTCTCACACTGTTTGGTAATAGTTAGGCCATTTTTTGCTCTGAACAAATTGGTAAAAAAAATTATTTAATGATGAATAATTGCAAAGCTGGGAAGTGATATCAAGAAATCGCCACCATCTATCGGTGGATTGTGTCGTCGATTTTCTTTAGTATCCTTTCCTTCGGTTGGGGTGACCCTCATGTGAGATGCAATAAACGTGCTGCAAGGATGATTCAGTTTTTCTATTTTTTACACTCACTCCCAGGAAGCTGCGGGTCATATGGGGTTAATTTTTTTATGAAAGTAGTTTCCCTTTCCTTTTTTGCGCGAAGAAAAAGCAACGATGGGAAAGGAAAATTCACATCGTGTGGGTATAAGTTTGTATAGTGAGAGACAAATTATGGGATAATCATCGAACGATTGTGGTTGACAACGATAAAATCTTGCGAGTTGTGAATATTTTTCGTAAAAAAAGAAGTCGAAAACAATTTGGTATTGAGGGTAAACAATGCTGGTATTGGATATATTTTATTGTTTAGTTCCTACGCTCGTTTGGATGAAGGTTATTCTAATTTTATAAAAAAGGCGAGTCTTCCTTAGCCTCCGACATAACAGTTAACATTGGTGTGTTTACGAAAGACGGATAAAAGTTGGTAAAACTTTGCATTCAAAAGCGTCCCGATAACACGGAAGCACCTCATACACATAGACGCTGTAGTCTGTGAATGTAAAGTCGAAAGAAGATGAGATGTAGGTTAGGTTAGGTTGAATGGGGGGTGCAGCCACAAGTGGCAACACCTCACTCGGATCTCAAGGATCCATTGTGCTCCCCGGGAAATCAGAGGATGAGGAAATGGGAGGATTGGAGAGGTAGATGGTTATTGTGGTAGGGAACTCCCACTGAACCATTTGGAGCCCTGAGTAAAATTCAGGACGTTGCTCAGTGGGAGACTTGAGATGTCGCCCAGTTCGTCGAAAAAGTATTCTCCGAGGGTTTTTTCCGAGTGTGGGCCAAGCTAGGACACTCACAGGGGAAGTGGAATGATTCCTCCTCTGCCTCCTCATCTTGGCATCCTCTACATAAGTCGGATGTGCTAATGCCCATTCTCATCATGTGGGTACCCCAGCGAGTTGTGTCCCGTGAGAATGCCAATCAACAGAGAGAGCCGAGGTCTGCTTAGCTGGAGTAGAAATTCTGTTTTTTTCTTGGAAATATCTGGCCAAAGGTTTCTAGAGACTCGGCATGTTTCTAAAGATGACCACCTGTCATTGGTGGTTTTTAGAAAATTGTGTTTGGTTCTGTTTTTTTCTGCTCAAGTGACCTTAGAACTGAGGTGTTTGTTTCGCTGGATTCGAGTGCTGACCCGACTTTAGCCAGCTTATCCGCCATTCCATTACCAATTATGTCACGATGTCCTGGAACCCAGGTTAAACTAACTGTATTTGTTTCGCTGAGCAGTCTTAGGTTACTGCGACAGCTGTCTACTAGTCTGGTATTTGTGATAATGGATGAGATAGCTTTAATGGCCGCTTGACTGTCTATAAAGAAGTCAATATTTTTGTTGATCAGGTTTTGCGTAGCTAGGTGCTTCGCGGCTTCGCACACTGCGAGTACTTCTGCCTGAAAGACACTGCAGAAGTCGGGAAGCTTAATTGATCTATTCATGGTGGGGTAGTCTGAGAAGATACCTGACCCTACCCCTTCGTCCTTTTTGGAACCATCTGTGAAGACGGAAATGTGATTTCCTTTTATAACCCTGTTTTCCTCCCAGCTTTCTCTTGTCGGAAAGACTGTTAGGGCCACTGGATTGAAGTCAATATGCGGCATATGGAGGGAGGAAGTATATCTGGAATGTTACGTTTTCTCGTAAACAGAACAGGTTCTGTTTTAGTAGGGTTGACGTTTAGCCCACAGTTTTTCGCCCAGCTGGTGAGCTTGTTTAGAGCTGTCTGAAGAAGTTCACAAAGGGTGGTTGTGAATTTTCCCGAAGTCATGATGACGATGTCATCGGCATAGGCTACTGCTTTTATTCCGCTTATAAGATGAGATGTAACGATTCATGCGAGATTTGTGGTTTTTCACATTGGACACTATAAAAACTATATTTAGCATGAGCAGCTTAACCCTGCGGAAAAAGGGTTAAAATAATGAGCCCCCGCGAAGTGGGCCATGCGGAAAGTTGTTGCATACGGAAATTAATTGCACATAAGCACCTGTCTGATGAATTTTTATATTTTCAATAGTGTATTTTCTAACATTATCGTAAATTCGTACGTATTTCCATAATTTTTTGAAAATATTGCATACTTCAATGGTTTTACTATTTTTCAATTATCTAAAAAACTATAAGACATAGAAAAAAGTAGTTTACAGCGTTTGATAAAAAATTTATTAAAGCAACTAACTACATCAAATTTTTTTTTTATTGGCATTTGTAATCACGAGAAACATAATACTCAAAGTGATTTTTTCAAATTTTTTTTCGTAAATTTTGATTTTGAAGTCAGTTATTTCAAAAACTTTAAATTGAAACCACTTAATTTAAAATTTATTATAAAGTGCAGATTTCTGGCTTTCACAAAAGGTATAATTAGTATCTGTAAGTTTTCCCGTTATCTTACAATATTTTTTTTTAGATTTTAAGTCAATTTTTATAAAATTGCCCCTACCGCCTAAACCTCCCATAGTAAAAAATGCTTGTATTGAACCCCTCTATCAGAAACCGTTATTATTTTTTGTTGCCAAAGTTATCGTACTCTCCCCTAAAAAAATTATAAATTGATATTCCCATTAATCCCACGGGAACAGAAACGGGAACGAGAACCGAAACCTTAAAGTTACTTGACCGATTTCAAAAATTCTTTCAACTCTAAGATGTTACATTATCCCTCAGTCACAATTACTTATAAGTGGTTCCTGTCAAGGTTTGTTCCCCATATTCCCACAGGAACGGAATTTTAAAAATTGCGCGGATATTCCGACGGAAACGGGTTGGGGAAAGGAAACTTAGAAACTACTGAACAGATTCCTGTAGCCCTTCCCCTTCATGCATTAAGATTGCTATGAGGGGTAGTAATTTAGATTATATTCCATCCGTAAAGCTATTTCACTGAACGAACGATTTCATCCCCAAGTTCCCACTTAAGCGGAAAAACGAGAACGGGAACTTTAAAACTACAGACCCGAGCAACGCCGGGTGGCTCAGCTAGTTATTAATACGGTTACGGCACTCTGGTTTGCAAAATTTATTTATAAACAATCTCTCGAGCTGGGCTACGTGGGTTATGGCACTTTGGTTAGCAAAATATAATTATAAACAATCTCACGAGCTCGACTACGTGGGTTACTGTACTTTGGTTTGGAATATTCTATATTTTTAAATAATTTTTCTAAAAAAATTTCAATTTGTGGGGGCCCCATATTTTGTGGGGGCCCCTAGGCGCCGCCTAGTCCGCCTATATGGTGAATCCGGCTCTGAAACAGCGCTCATACGCTGTCATTTTGCTTGATTTTATAGTTCAATTTCGTATATGAACAGTGAGCCACGAGCCACCAGCCACGACATATACTTCTCCGCCGCGCCGCCGCCGACCGGATGCCATGCGAGTACTGACAAACATTCATCATTACTCGCAAGCACATGACGAACATTCTTTTCATAAAAATTTTATTTTTAAGAACCAACACAAAATTTATTTTTTACTTATACTTCCAAACAGAGTAGATTTCGTAGATTGTTTAACTCATGATAATGTACGTGCCGCAGTAAACTTTTCCAACAAATTGAATTGAGATTTGGATTGAACATTGAACATTATCCGTTGGGTCATTGTATACTTACTCAAATCATCTGCTTAAAATTACAGCGTGTGAGCGGGAAGCTTTTTGAAGAAAAACAAATTCAACCACAGTCATATGCTGCCCATTGGAACAAGCTTCAGTTGAATAGAACCTATGTGTTGGCATTACGAGTATTACGTCAACTGACCTTGAAAAGGTCTGTTTTTGGATTTAAAAAAAATATTTTGTTTCTTCTACTCTATGGTGAAGATTTGTATTTTGTAGGTACGCGATATAAGCATGAGTAGGTATTTGTAAAACGATTTTACTCTGTATGAGTATAGTATTACGGGTGAATGTGGCTATTTATATATGTAAATATGCCAACGATCTATTTTCTTACAATGTCACCTATACAATCTCATAAAAAAGAAGCTTTCGTAAAATTATTTAATTTTATATGCTTCGTAAATTAGGCATGCCCAGAAAATTTTCATTTATTTTTCGTTAGCATTGGAACAATGTTGACTGCGGTTTGAACTTTGAAGAGTGGAACAAAAAGAAAAGCCTTCCTAAATTAACGATCGAAAGTCCTACCTACTTGTATAGATAAATGTGTTCATACTTTATTAACAAGCAACCACTAAAACCAATACTGGGCATGAGTGTTTGATGTGGATGTGAATAATAGTTTCATTTCCTTATTCGGAAAAGTCAGTGTATCTGTTCCCTTTTTTAAACTCGTGCAGTATTTCAGTCTCATTATTCAAAATATTGTGCCAGCAATTTTTTTCTATGCCTACGCGCCACTCAACACACATAAACTTGAACTTGAAAGTATTCAAGTTCAAAATGAAAGCGATCGTAACAGTTTAACACATGCCATCATTTTAACACATGCCATTTTTTCGGCAAAGCTGTCTCATAGTTCGCTGGTCCACGACCTTCCTCAACAGTTCACTAGTACACGGCGAATCTGCTTCGCGAAAATTTAGTTCCCCGCCAAAAAACACGAGCGATGCCGATGAGTTTCGCGATGTTGTGACCAAAGCCAATCAGATTTTTGCAAATAGTTAATAGTGTGTTGTTGCTTTTTGCTTTTTGGGTGTGCGAAAATAAGTTTCATTTGTTGTTTCTCTTCATGATTCTGCCTATTAATTGAATGGTTCTCTTCTCTTTGAGGTAATATTGGCGAAAAAACGAACGTGTTTTATAGTTGTTGTCTGTTGTGTGAATTTAATCAAGACACATGCTGCTCCTGCTATGCTGCATGGTCGCATGGTGGATGGAGCATGGAGGGATGTTTTTGACTGAAATACGAATTTCTCTTTTCAGCTACTGCTCTTTTAGATTGTTTGTAGGCTATCAGTGTTGCCACTAAAAAACAAAAGTAGGTATCTCGTGCGGATTTTTTAAGGGGAATGTGGGATACATTTCTGTGATAAAAGATTTTTTTTTTTCAATCGTTTATTTGATTTATTTGTTGCTTAATTTAAATGTGGATGTCGACTATTCGCGAAGGCTTTGATTGGTGTCAACTTGGCGGAGCTCAGATGATGCAACTTGTAGTACACGTCAATAGTGCTTTGCTTACTGCCCCCATGCTGCCGCTGTAGCCATTGGGTACTGGGATCCTTCAAAAGCAGGTAGCCTGACCAAAGGTGAACTTCATCAGTCCAAAAAGCAGAAACTCCTGAAAGAGCTACTCCAACATATTTGGCTTAAAGGTCTTTCAGGCAGATGAGCTCCTGGTGCCCCAAAAAAAAGCTCTCACTCAAGCAGCAGGGCACTGACAACGGATTATCGGGTCCATTATGCCCAAGGGGATCCCATAATTACCTTTCCCCCGGTTTTGGGGGTTGTAGGTGGGGTTAACTACAACCCAAGCAAAATACAAAAGGACAAAGACCTCTGGATCTGCACATGGAACGTAATATTCCTTAACGGACTACGTGCAGCTGTGAAAATCAACAGACGCCCTGGACTGCAGCAAAGCAACCATATAAACGCCATGTAGGGAAAAAAAAGGAATGCAATGAACCGGGCATAAAGAAAATTGGGGGTTCAAAACCCATTCCCAGAAAACAGAACGTAACTCGACCAATTGTACCCAAAACTGAACAGGAAATCGAACCTAGCCTGGAATTGGCAGATCAATTGACACAAAACTAAACCTACTCTTTCAAAAAATAATTTGCAAGATGGTCCATATGATCCGATACGATACGATATTTGAAATTAAGTTCTCAACGAAAGGCCAGAGCTAATACTTTTTGAAGTTCGGGAATGGTTTTTATAGACATATTTGCTCTAAATATTTATTTCAAATTAACACGTATTTGCTTTTAATAAACAGGTTTTCAATCTTACATACAATTTAATGATGTCAAAAAAGAATCCTATAATATCATCACAATTTACCGTCTGTTACAATCTGGAATCTGCTAAGTTTTTTGAAAAATTCGTCAAGTATTTTTTCAAGAGTAAGTAGAATATCGTAATTAATATTCAACCGTTTTGGGCCAATCGTACTTCGCAGATATGTTTTAAGTCTTTTGAGTGCAGAAAATATATACGTTCTGGGGTCGCAGTTGAAACTGGTAAAACTGCTGGAATACGTTTTTTTTTTTTTTTCAATAGAAAACAATCCCCCAGATTGAAATTCTAAGTCCGCCGCTGCCTGCATGACAAAACATTTGAAAACGGACTCAGGGTAATCGATTTTGCTGCGGGGCTAAATTTGTTGTTAGTAGTATAAGCGCGTCTCGCACCTCAAAATTCATAAAAGTACATGGCGATCCCTAGATCAATCGACCGTAAACCAAATTGACCATGTTGCGATCGACGCAAGGCACTCTCTCACTCGGACCACTACCTTGTTGTAGTCAAGGTACGAATGAGGATACGAGTATCCTGTTCACGACTCGTGCGAACCAACGCTGTTAAGAGATATGACGTCGGAAAGCTTCGCAAGAGATTGCCAGTGACGGCTCCAATCGAGTGTCTCTCCAGCCATTCTTGAATCGTATGCCGCCAGAATCCAGCACTGAAGACCAGTGGCAGCAATACCAACAACCCATCGGAACCGCTGCCTCTGAGGTTCTGGGTTGCACTTGGTCTCTAAAACAAAACCCATGGTTCGTTGAAGAATGCAGGGAAGCAAATGCAGCCAAACAAAAAACACGAAAAATGTTAACGAGATTCACAAGGAGAAGAGAAGGGAAGGACATCGAATTTTCAAAAATAAGAAGCTTGAGAAGCGCTTGTTTGAGGAAATTGAGAGATTCCATTACCAGGAATGAGGTTCGAAAATAAATAAATAGGGTGGTGCAACAGAGCGAGGAGCCCTTGGGCATAGCGCATTTCTCACAACCATGCCTTGTGAGGGAATGGAGAGGACCTACAATTTTCTGCCGGTTCCGAACATCTAATTGAGAAAGCGCTTTTCATGGCAATGAATTTAGTAACGGAGGACTTGCCAATTCCTCGCAAAAGGCGATACCCGTGGAAAAATATTTTTGCGTCTGCTGGTAAAGTTTTACCAAAAGGTAAAATGATCTTGTCAGGGTGGTAAAGCCCGAATTAAGGTCTTAACCGACTTTAATTCGGGAAAAATAGTTATAGAATCTCAGCCGCTACTGAGGATCTGGAAAGACCACTGTCTCCTTAGCGGCGTTAAAAACCTTGATTCCGCTGTCAGGCAGAACTCCTCATTCAAATTGGCTGACGATCCACAATGCCGTCCTCCCAACGTAGAAAAAGTCAAGCCTGTCATGTGATAGCTGAAATCAAATAAAACTGCAGTTACCGATGGTCTTAATACCGAGCATTTCAAGGCAGCTGGAGATCAATTGGAAAGGTGCATGATACCAGCTAGTCTGCTGATGGATATGGTCGGAACCTCAGTATCGTCTGTCCGATCCTAAAAGAGAAAGACCCTCACAATTTCGCCATTTATAGAGGAATAAGCCTCCTTTACGGCTGCGGTGCAGTTGTTGAGTGTTCAGAAGACAGACCGGACGAGTGGGTTCAAATCCCGCTCTAGGCATCTACTTTTCTTTCAGCCTCCCAGTTTCATCTGAACGCCGCTTTTGAGGTTTATGTGAAATAACAACCACCTTGTTTCCCAAAAAAAAAGGAAGGTTGCTACACTAGTAGTACAATGGAGCGGCAAATAAGTGCTTCAGATTAGCATTTGCCTTCTCTTTAGAAAAGAAATTAATAGTTATAATATCAATAACCTAATTGCAAGTTGTTGCATTACATATACAATGTAAATTTTGTGAAGAAATATCTAGTCTCTATCTGCTATTCTTTATAAAGTTATCAGTGACTTTTTATTAGAGGTGTAGGCCTAAGATCTGATGACAGGCGTACTTGGAATGGAAAATTATTATAGCTTTTTGACGATTGAATTTAGCCAAGATGGTCAAAGTCAAGTGCTCGGATCTGAGAACCAAAAACAAGGGGGAGCTCACCAAGCAGCTCGAAGAGCTGAAAAATGAACTCCTCGGTCTACGTGTGGCTAAGGTGACTGGTGGTGCTCCATCCAAACTGTCAAAGATCCGGGTCGTCCGTAAGGCTATTGCTCGTGTTTACATTGCTATGCACCAAAAGCAAGAGGAGAACTTACGCAAAGTTTTCAAGAACAAGAAGTGCAAGCCTTTGGATCTTAGGAAGAAACGTACCCGTGCTATGCGCAAGGCATTGTCTGCCAGAGATGCCAAAACAGGAAGACTCTTAAGGAAATCTGCAAGAGGTCTATCTCACTATCTCAGCGAGGAAATTTGCTGTTAAGGCATAGATGAGCGTATACAAGTACATAGATCTACGTTTTTTGTGATAGACTTTAACGAATTAAAAAAAAAAAGAGTGAAGCAAGCAGACACTACCAAAAAAAAAAAAAAAAAAATTGGCTGAGTCAGTTGAAATAACTGCAGAAAAACTCGTCCAAGCGATAAAAAGCTCCTCAAACACAAAGCAAAACGGTTTAACAAGGAATATACGCTGGCCCGAAAAATGTCGTTCGATTATAAAATAAAAACTCATCGTTCGACTTGTTAAATACTCTGAGAAACTCGTCAAACCATTAAGAAATGGTACAACGAAGCAAGAAAATTAATTTTGAAAATAATCTAGCCTATACACTTGGCCAAGTTTAAAACTCGAAAGAATTTTGGAAGGTAGTAGGAGTGATTAATTGTGAAAACTTTACAATTGGAATATGACTTTTTGCTGATGACCTGTCTAATTATTTTCTGATCTAATTTATTTTGGTTATCTGACGAAATTTTGCATTCCGAAATCTCTCTTGAAGAGTCGGCTGTTCTCAACGGAAAAAATGGAAAAGCCCCTGAAGAAGACGGAGTCCCGTACGAATTTTACAAGAATGCTACTGAAACGTTTTATTCACAACTTCATTCGTTGTTCAATAAAATATTCTCGACGGAAGAAATACCATCTTCATTCAAAAGGTCAGTAATTTTTCCGATATACACAAAAAAGGTGACTTGAACAACGTAGAAAATTATCGCGGTATCTCTTTTATGAAACGCAAAATTATTCTGTGGGATACTAGTAAACAGATTAGAGACTTGGGTGGAGGTAAGCAGTGTCCTGTCAGATTTTCAGGCCGGTTTTCGGAAGAATTACTCGTCGGTTGACCATATCTTCACACTAACATCAATTGTGAAAGCCTTTCAAGCAAGGAATAAGAAAGTATACGTGCGTCCTTCGACCTTATAAATCGAAATGCGTTGTTTTTTAAGCTTTCCACGAAGTTCATTAAGCTAATAAAAGAACTACATATACACGGACTCAAAAGCGGCGGTGTGGGATGGATCCAGTTACTCGGAATCGTTCGAAACTGATAACGGGGTAAAACAAGGTTGTCTTCTCAGTGCCATGCTGTTTTCGCTATTTATTAACGATGTGGTTGCATGCCTTCCTGGTGGAATTCGAATAGTCGATTCAAACATAAATGTATCAATGTGTGCTGATGAACTAGTGATTCTATCTGAGTCACCCGAAAACCTTCAACTTATGATCAACCGCCTGTCGGAATCCTGCCATGAATGGAGTCTTGTAATCAACGCAAGCAAATCAAAAGTAATGATATTCAGCCCGTCAACCAGAAGCCAAATATCTTACAACTGGTTCTATAATAGTACGAAACTGTAGACCGTTAACGAATACAAATATCTAGGTGTGAAACTGAACCGGTCCCTAGATTTTAACCTACATCTTCAAGAAAAGTCAAATTCATCACAAAGCCTTCTCAATATGTCATGGAGAAAAATCTTTTTTAATAATCGAATAAGCCTCTCAGCAAAGTATAAAATTTTTGATGCTGTTGTTAAGTCCACCTTATGTTATGCTGGGCAAGTTTGGGGAATAGATGAATACGAGCCCATCGAATAATTTCAAAGGAACTTCCTGAAAAAGTTGTTTAACTTTGAATACACCCAATTACGCAGTTTATCTTGAAATAGGACTGCCAAAGCTTTTCACATATACTCTTAAACTGCATTGCCAAAGTTGTTTCGCACACAGATACTCGTCTGACAAAAATAAAATTATGTTTTATGAACTAAGAAACCACGATTGGTGGCTATCCAAGTGGAAACGCTTAGGGATCGCCTGTGGAGAAATCGTTTCGATAGACACGAATAACTTAAATTGCATCAAAGAACAATTTTACCGAATTATTGAAAAGTATTAAAATTCTATGTTCATGATGAGTTTTCATCTATTGCTCGAGAATCTGAGAGTAGGATCATATACTCGCAACTAAACACTACTTTGTTAAGCATGAATTATTTCAACGATATGTACAGCTATCAGCTACAGAGAAATATCTGTTATTTTCAAAATAAGATGTGAACTCCTTCATCTAAATGGAAGTCCTTACAACGGAAGTGTCAACCAATTCTACTCATTGTGCAAGAAGATTGTTTTCATTGTTTAAGGGTCTGTCCGATATTCTTTTCTCAGCGTCTTGCATATTTCGGAAAGAAAACCTTAACTATACAAGAAACAGTTAAAATCTTGAACGAGTTCAACTGGAGAAACCTATACAACTTATTATTATTAACTTTTCTAATCTTTTAACTACTTAATAAGAAAAGCTTAGTAATAACATAAAAATAAAAAAAAAATTATATGCATACACTAGCTAACCGAGCTGACGGCAATGCTATAGCTTTAAATTCATTCATTATATTACAAACCAACTATGAAAACCAAATAAAATGAATTGCTTACTTACTTACTTCTTCTTACTTAGTTCTAGCAGAGCAGAACGTACTTATGTAGGTAGAAGTAGAAGGAATAGGTCTGAAATTCCCTCATCTCTAATGAAATATATAGAAGAGCCCCTAGTCTCCGTAACTACCAAAATTACTTCACAAAGGAAAGATAGAAACGAATTAAAAGACTTAAAAACTTGAGCATATTTGAACATATTATGCGTAAGTCAAAATTAGGGATTTTTTCTTAAAAAGCGATAAATTTTTAAAACGTCGCGGTACCTCCCAAATTTGCTCCAGTATTACAAGAAGAGAAAGAGCAACGTCGAATTTCAACGAGGTGTGTCTCGTTGAAACTCTTGCAAATGACGAACGTTACTGTCGATTGAGCTGGAGAACTGTTTAAAAATGAAAAATAGGATTGTAACCTACATTACGTCCATAACGGCAGAAACAACTAACGAAAAATAGTCACAGGACGCTGAATTGAAAAAAATCTTAAGCGCCTAAAAAAAAAATTCGAGTTACTTGCTTAGCGAATTGATAGAGAGAAGTTGCCATCTACAAACCCTTTAATGTCAAGGTTAAATTCCTGAACAAATTAGTTTTATATGTGTTCCTAAATCGCTCAAAGCCCTTAAACGATACCTTGTGCAATATGACCGCACTATAGTATCACTAAGAAAATGTGAAGGGCAAAAAATTTATGTAAATGTGAATTGCACAAATTTAAATTACGATACATTTACATTTTCACAAAAGGCAGTAGTCGATGTTACTACTACCACATCACCCAATCCTTTTTCACCTTGGGAATCTTCAAGTTTTATTTTCCGTCGTTCCCTTTAGTCTCCGCACCCGGAAATATAGTTATGCAAACATGGGTGCCGATCGGTTTATTATGAGATGACACAGCGAAAATCAAAGAGCTCATTGCAAAAATAAATAAATTATGCAAATTGCAGAAATGAAACCAAAAAAAAACTGCTCCTTTGTAGGGAAAACTTCTTTTTCCCACGATGTGCATATCCAAAGAAACCTACCTGATCAAAAAGATGTTTATGGTTAGCCGTCCGGTAAGTGGAAGATATTAAATTTGCATATTCCTTAATGCAGTTGAAAATACTAGACAAACACACACACACACATGCACGCATTGGCATTATTTGTGTTCTAATTTTGTGCAAACCTACGTGACCGAAGGACTCAAAGTTTCCTCATTAGTATGCAGTGGAACACTAATTTGCATAAAGAAATAGAAAGTTGGCCTGAAGATTGCGGAGAAGATGCTCATGTGGTGCGACGAGTGTTTTGATTATATCATAGGGGGACCTATTTTTTTCTATCAGAATTTTTTTTTACTTTAAGTGTGTACCCCTATGACAAATTCGAATTATAGAAGATCACCCGGAATGCAGTTTTTTTTTATTGATGCTCCCAGGGTGAAAGAGGTTTGGCGTGTTAGTTTTTTTTTTTTTTTTGTGTTGCAGAGAGCATTTAAAAGGACATGTGCAAGTGGAATATTAAATTTGCATAAATACCTCTTTGCGTCTGAGGAAAATTTTCACTTTTTTGCCAGTCGAATATGTAAATTAAATGCAACTTTATCAAAGAGTTAAGAGGAAGATGAAACTGAAGGTTCCCACGATGCGATGTTTGATAGAGCCTGTTCAACAAGGGGTAGTCCTAAATTTCAACATTAATCTCAGACAAAAAGTTTTTGATTTTGATTCTTAGTTTGGCAATACAGTTTTTTTAAGATTGGTGAGTTGATTGGAATGGTGAAAGCTGTTGGATGAGTTAAACCTGCTGTTAAAAAATTTTTGAAGGATGTCATACTTGTGATCACTTTCTTTTTAATAGGACGAACCTCTACAGTTAAGAACTCCAAAAAGGGCAAAGCGATTGGGCCAGACGAGGTACCATATGAGTTTTGGAAAAATATGGGAGACATCGGGTTGAGATGGCTCACAATTCTCATCTCCAAACTTATAAGAGGTGACAGTTTGCCTAATCAATGGAGGGAAAGTTTTCTTCTTCCAATGTACAAGGGAAAGAGAGATACCAGAAGCTGTGACAACTATCGTTCGATCAAGTTGATGTCCCACACTATGAAGATCGTTGAGCGGGTTTTGGATAGCCGACTGCGGAAAATAATAAGGCTGTCTGATGACCAATGCGGGTTTGTCGCGGGTAAGTCAACTACAGACGCAATCCAAAGTATAAGGATCATTATGGAAAAACACCGAGATGCCTTAGAGAATTTGCATAATACGAAATACAATACTTCGAAAAAGCTCGAGATCTGATATGGGTGGCCCTCAGACACCGAGGAGTTCCTGAAGCCTTTGTGCGAATAATTATGGACATGTACGTGGGAGCAGTTACAAAAGTGAGATGCCCAGCTGGAGTCACAGAAGAATTCCAAATAACAGTAGGTGTACATCAGGGAAGTGTCTTGAGTCCACTGCTCTTTATTGCTGTTCTGGACTATTTGCTCGAAGGAAAAGTAACGGACAATAAAGTACAGTGGTGGTCCAGTATAACGAATGCCGATATAACGAATGATCGATATTATGAACACTTTTTTCAAGTCCGTTAGGTATTCTATATTACGAACAAATAACGAATTTCAGACAAAATGGCACGAAAAAATCCAAAGACTTAGTTCAAAAAAGTTTACGGGAAGAGGCATTCAACAATAACATTCAACCCCCGAAAAAACAAATGCATATTAACGATTCTTTTCTTAAGCTTGAGTACAAATTTAGTCTATTTCTAAAGATTTGTATGACAAAAAGGTTTCGATACAACGAATTTTCGAAATAACGAATTGACTCTGGACACTATATTGTTCGTTATACTGGACCACCACTGTACAACAATTATTCTTTGCTGACGATGGAGCCATCATAAGCGAGGATACTACATCCCTGCAACGAGCACTTGACGTTTGGATTGATGTTCTGAAAGGAAATGGGTACCGTATTAGCGCTAAAAAGACTGAATACCTGTGCTGCCCTTTTTCTGATCCAGACAAGAATATTCCAGACATTTATTTGAATGGAAATGTGCTTCCCAAGTGTGAAAAGTTTAAATATCTGGGATCTATGATCAATAGTGAAGCAACTTGTGATGACGACATCAATCATCGAGTAAGCGTAGGGTGGATGAAGTGTCGAGAAAACTCAGCTATCTTCTGTGATCGAAAAATGCCCCCTAAGCTGAAGGGAAGACTCTACACAGCAGTTGTCCGTCCAGCTCTGACATACGGTTCACAATGTTGGACAATGTACAAAAAGTATGAGAGCAAATTGACGGCAGCCGAAATGAAGATGCTTCGGATGACAGCAGGAGTAACAAAGCTTGATCGAATTAGAAGTACTAAGATCCGTGGAAGCCTTCATGTCAAAAGTACCATCTTGGACAAAATTCAGCACGACCGGCTCAGTTGGTATTGTCATGTTCAAAGGAGAGATCCGTAGAACCCCGTCCAAAAGGCAATATCGTACAACGTTTCAACAAATTCGCGACGAAAGAAAGACAGCGACAGGCCAAAACACTCCTGGTACAAGCAAATGCAAAAACAGCAGCATTTGGTTGGCCTCAGACATGGAACAATCCAAAACCGGGAGGCTTGCCGACGCTTTCTGAGGTCAACGCGGCGTACCCCACAGGCGGATCACTAGTGTGAAGCAGAAAAGTGGGAGAGTTGTGATCGCTTCTAGATCACTACTCGTAACACCGGAAATGGAAAGAAGAAGAAGACTAGTCAATTTCTTACGTCTCGTCAATAGAACAACCTCGATATTTAGGGGATTGACTGAGAGACCGGGTCTAGCACATCAGGTGTCAATCGAGTTTAACGTACCCTATGTGATCTGAAAAAAACGCCTTATGGACTTCACTTTATTTTGGCCGTTTCTTCATATTCTTTAATTATAAATAAAAACAAATACAAACTCCAACTTATCGGATGCACTTTATATGTCATTATGCTACAACGTATTTTTGGTATTTTTTTAAAGCTCTCCTTTTCATAATAAAAATGTTAAAATTGAAAGCAGTTCTATTTAATTGAAATCATTAGAAGTCAAGTTGAATCTATTCTAACTGACAATAAAAGCATAACTATAGTTTCTGACTTATTTACACACTGATTTACTTAAGATCTAAATTGGGAGCTACTCTTGAAAAGGGGAACGCTATACAAAAAGAGTATTAACATTTATGTACTTTATTCACTAGGGGATACTCTATATTTAAAGTATTGATTAATCCAGCTTACTTCAAATTCATTTGAGGTATCTTCCTTACCAGCATTATGTAGATAAGTGATTTGATATCAAACCTCAAAAAATGTTGATCTATTTACACTACAAAAATACACTTCCGTACTGAACGCTGGTATCCTTTGAATGCATTTACAAAATTCTCACAAAATACTTTAATGTATTCACACTTTATCCTTTCGTTTGAAAAGTATCGACTTTCATGGGACCAGTTGCATTATGGTTTACGGTTAGTAACCGATCCGTATTGTGGAAAACTATTCCGTTCAAGGTACCCAAACCAACCAATCAATGATTCGTCTCTTTCTCAGACATTCACTTTCGCCCTCATGTTTCACACATAAGAATGCAAATCTTCTGTCTTCGAATTTATTTCCTGCATCAACGTTTTGCCACTCCATTTTTTTTAAAGCAAATTTTTCTTCCCATGCAAAACCAGCAATGGAATACTCTTGTTGTAGAAGATGTTGGTGGTGGAATTTGTTGCTATTTAATTGTTATTCGATCAACGAATAAATAAATGAAGATGCGGGCTCGATCGAAATTGTCACTTTGTGGATTTGGGAACTCATTGAACCTAAAAAATCGATAGTGTGTATTATTATTATTATTATTATTATTTTATCCTTTATTTCAAAAAGTAACAAACAAATTAGGGATTACAAAGAATTTATGGACATGGCATGTTGCCGTCTGCCAGATAATGACATTTCTAATACATGACGAGTTTAAATATAAAATTGATAGATTGGATAGATTAATTTAACAAGAATAGATACCTATTGTTATATATAAATATAATATTATTATATTATACAAAGTTCTTACAAAAATTATAACTTTAAGACAAAATAAGAAAATGACAAAGCAAATAAATATAGTATTGTAATATACAAAGTTTTTGCAAAAATTATAGCTTTCAGACAAAATACGAAAATGATAAAGCCTTTACCTTTTTTTTTAATGATAAATTAAACAGTTGAATCAAAATTTACTCAAAATTCAAAAACTACAAAAAAATGTTTCGATAAGCAAGAGCATGGTCACAAAACTTGTAGAGATTTGTCCACCCTGCGGATCCATTCAAAATGTCTATCAGTTGTGGCCTAGAGAGGACGCTTTGTTGGAAATAGAGCCTTCGAAGCTCCTGCAGAATTGGGCAAATGGCTATAAAATGGTGAATATCATACCGCTCATATCTATTACAAAAATTGCACAAGATTGATAGATCTGATCGGTGAGGAATAAAGTTCAGGCTAAGAATTTCCACTCTTGCTCTAAAAATAGTGCTTATAGCTCTAGCAGAGAATTCTATTTTAAAATAATTTTTGGATTGGAGGTGGTGATTCAAATCCCTGTACATAATTCTCGTTGTTGACGCCGACGCGACGCACGCCTTAAATGTTGGAGGTATATCTCTTCATCTACCTTCGATATGACATTTGCAAAAAACTCGTGCCAGCTATCTAAGTTGAATTCTGAAAGAGTATATTGAAGACCATGAGATAGTGCAAGATCACACCATTCTTTGAAAGGAGACGATCGCGTGCGCAAAAGATTTTGCATTATAGACTTGTGGAGGCTAACACCGGGTTTTTTCATAGTTCTAATCAGAAAATCGGATTTAGTTTTTAAGTTTTTTATGTAAATCTGGGTAATACCTGACTCAACGTGGATAGCATATGTTGGAGTATAATTCGGTAAACGAAATAGGCGTTTGAAGAAGAACCTTTGTATAAGCCCGAACTCCTTAAAATGAGTATGGCCAAACGCTTGGATACCATAACACAAACAAGTATGGATTGTGGCTTCAAAAACCCGATACTTAGAGCCCAAGTCTATATTCTCATTTGCATAGAAATTAGGCCAAATCACGTCAAGTGCAATTTTGGCTTCTTTGCTCTTCTCCTTAACATGCTTCGTAAAGCTACCATTAGCAGACATTAACACTGCCAGATATTTGAATTCCTGTACTATCTCTATGCGTTCACCGTTCAGAAACCAATTTTCTTCTCTCAAGTCTCAACCTCTTACATTTCCGAGCTTCAAACATCATAATTTTCAAAGCGTTTAATCTTTAAGTCCCAGGTTTTGCAGTACATCTGAAGCCTGTTAATTTGAAGTTGAAGAGAGGAAGGATTATCTGCCAGCATGACAAGATCCTCCGCATAGAGAAGCACTTTGACAAGCATGTCTGAAATACTGACACCGCCGGGTAAGTTTTCACAAATATCGTCTATGAAAAGAGCAAAGAAGATTGGGCTCAAGACACATCCTTGAGGAACACCTGTCGTAGTTCCAAACCAACTTGATGTCTCCGATCCATCCCAAACCGTAGCATTAGTTTCACAAAGAAACTTTTCATAAATTGTCAGGAATTTCCTGGATATACCAATGCAATGTTAGCCATTTTGTATATAAGAGCTTGGCGGTTGACTGTGTCAAAGGCTGCTTTGAAATCAACAAAACATGCATATAATTTTGTTTTCCTTTGAATGAATTTGGTGGAAATGCTTGACAGAGCAAAAATATGGTCAACTGTCAAGAACCCAGCACGGAAACCAGTCTGAGTAATGCTTAATCGTTGATTTGATTCAATCCAATTTGAAATTCGATTGTACAGAACTGTAGCGAACACCTTCCTTATCGAATTAAGTATTGAAATACCTCTATAATTCTCAGACAAGCTGGCATCTCCTTTTTTGAAAATAGAAAAGATTAAGGCTTTATTAAAGCTGTTGTGGATACAGGAATTTTCAAACAAATAATTATAAAACGATAGTAGGTACTGTTTAAATTCCAGGGTAGAATGTTTGAAAAACTCTACAGGGATGCCATCGATACCTGGAGCTTTAATATTTTTCATCTTTTTGAGAGCCAAATCAAGTTTACATAAAACTATTGGCGAGTCAAGCTCGTCAACCACTAGTTTTTGTATGGCGTAGTGAAAAGACTGAAGTTCAGAACTACTTGTCAATAGCGATTGGAAATGAGAGGCTAAAATGTTGGCTTGTAATGAACTGTCAGATAAACGATTGTTTCCACCTAATGCCCTTACGTTAAACCAAAATGTTTTCGAGTCCTTACATTTTTCCAAGTTTTTAGCTAGGCTTTTGGTATAGTTAAGCCGTTTATTTTGACACACTTCTTTATATGACTTGTTAGCTTGCAAGTACGCAGATCTAAAAAAGTCTGAATTCGATTTCCTAAACAGGTTAAGTAAAGCAAAAACCGTTTTACGAAGTCTACTGAGCTGAACTAGGATGGATCTGGAGCAGAACTAGGATGATGAAGTGAAATAATGTTACGGTTTAGCCTATGTTGGTAGATGCTTGTCTCATGCGGTAGCCAGCGTAGCCTTTTCAGATTATTTGCCTGACTAACAGGACGATCGTGTGTAGAAAAAAGTATAGTTTTAGTTTTGTTTATTGAACGATTTATATTTACAATTGATACTTATACTAAGTAATTTAAAAATCTAAAAAATTAAAATAATGTAGGAATGTTGGCACATAGGGGGCCTGACCAAATACATTGTCTATAGAATAAAAATAATAACTTAATATTATATAGCTGAAAAGAAAGAGAATTCTTGACTATAAGTCGGTTGACTTGAGTTATCTCGGGATGTTCCGTCCCGGTTGTCGCTGGAAAAAAGTCTGAGAGTCAATACGTGGTAGCCCTCAAACGCAACACAAAGAACAAAAGCACTTTCTAACACTGATGTTTTGAATACAGTACCATCATAGTTTTTACTAACATTGCGATGTTTGTTTCTGTAATGCAAACTTAATATGGTAAAAATATCAGATAATCTTAGATCACAGAGGTGTTATTCAGTTAAAAATTGTTGAATTGTTTTTCTACGGGCGATGAATTGGCTTCCGAGAGTAATTACACTGCCAGGAAAAGAGCTTTCTTACTTAGCCCTTCTGAATCGGAATAAAATTGTAGGGACTTGAACGGTGTTCGACCGCGGACTCTGCAACCTTTGTTGTTTTTTTTTTTTATATATATAATTAACGCGCACATCAAGAGGTTATGACTACCCTTACGTTATAATGTTATTGAACACAGTGCGAGCATTTAGGAAAATTGGAGAGGATTTGAAAGGAGACATCGATACACGTTGCTTTTGAATTTTTGTGGTGCAACTAAAATATGAATCTCTATATTTGACTGTACGCCCGAAGTTGGGCTCAAGGTAGAACTGATGAGCATTCCTAGCGAGGCGGGTGTTGCGGCTAAATTGTTTCAGGGGAGGAATGCAACTAGAGCATTGTTTGTGAAAAAAGCCATAAAAGAGAGTGAGACAGGTGACGTTTCAACGATGTTCAAGAGAATCAACCGATTCTACGATTGAACTATCACCTATCAATTTTAACGCTCTATTTTGTACCCTATCAAGTAGGCGCAGAGATGTTTGAGGAACACCTGACCAGATATTGGAGTTATACTACATAGTTTTGGTCGAATGATGGCCTTATAAATTGTATCCAGATCAGAAGGGGTGAAGAACTTCCTGCATCGATGATAGCAAGTTCATGGATAGGTACGGCCAAGTAATCGATTCGCGGAACAAGCAAACGGCAAAACGATCATTTGCGAAATAATCACTTGACCAAGTAACTTGAAGCGAAGTAAGTGAAGGGCATTCAACCAATTTATAAAATAAATAAATAGGGTAGCGCTACAGAGCAAGGAGCCCCTGGGCCTAGCGCGTTTCTCACAACCATGCCTTGTGCGGTAATGGAGGGGACCTACAATTTTTTGCCGGTTCGGAACGGCTAATCAATGAATACTAACGGAGGACTTGCCAATTCCTCGCGAAAGGCGATACCCGGGAAAGAACATTTTTGCCTCTGTTGGGATTCGAACCACGAACCTCTGGATTAACAGGCGGACATGCTATCCATCACACCACGGGTACCATTCAACCAATTTGCCAATTGATATTTGCGTATTGTCCCAAAATCATTTCAAACTGAGCCGAAAGAATAAAATGCCAAATAATAATTGCGTAATAATAAGAAGACAAAATGAAAGAATGCAAAGTGTTATTTGCCATACAAGGTTTGCAAAACAAAAAAAAGTCGAAACGACCACGGCGAAACAAAGAAATGGCAAACGTCTTCTGCCGAAATATAGGTGACCCCTGAATTGTGTATGATAGGTCTGAACTGAAAGGGTTAAGAGAAAGTGCCGGCTCAAGTTAATATCGCTCCAACTTTGAAATATGGTCATTAAGTAATTTAATTTTGGTGGGGGCAAAACCCCCATTTATTAGCCTTAATACAAGCTATCAACTTACAAACTAAGAAACTTAATAGCTTAGACTTACTAACTAGTTGGAGGGCTTAGGAGACGAAGTTTTAGGCAGGGAGTACTTATATTGAGGTCAAAACAAGTGGAGTGGAAGTTGACATTCCTCAGCATTCGGGAGATGGGTTCATTGGAGCCGTAAGAGGGTCGATGGGAGGGAAGATAGAAGAGACGGGGATTCCGGGTGTTACGAGGGTTAGTATTTAGGAAGATGGATTCGTTAAGGGCTGGACATTCAATGGTACCTGTGAGGATTCGGTGAATGAAGAGAACGTCAAATATTTCACTTCGATCTTTCAGCGTATTTAGGTTTAGGAGTTTGATTCTGTCTTGATAAGGAGGTAGTATCAGGGGATTACTCCAATTAAGACCTCGAAGAGCAAAACGGAGGAAACGGCGTTGTATGCTCTCAATTCTGGCAATGTGCACTTGTTGGAAAGGCGACCAGACTTGACAAGCGTATTCAAGAAGTGGACGAACAAATGAAATGTAAAGGGATCGGGTTACGTAAGGGTCTGCAAATTCTTTGGACCATCGCTTCACGAAGCCAAGTGCTGAATTTGCCTTAAGGATTATATCGTCGATATGCTTGAGGAAATTCAGCTCACGGTCGCAAATAATCCCAATCACCTCAACGTTGGAAATGATTTGACCGTTTAGAAGATAGAGACGGGGAGGAGATTTGGTGCGTTAACGTGAGAAGGTTATTGATTGGCACTTGGAAATATTTAGCTCCAGGCAGTTTTTGGAGCACCATATTGAAAAATTGTCGAGGTCTTGTTGAAGGTGGGAAGAGTCTTCAGAAGAAGAAATGATCCAGTAAAACTTAGTATCGTCCGCATAGAGAGAGATAGAGGAGTGTTTAATGATCATTTCAATGTCGTTAATACTGAGAATGAAGAGGAGAGGGCCTAAATGGCTGCCTTGGGGAACACCGGATGTAGCTTGAAAGCGGCTGGATAAGGCGGATCTGAACCGAACACTGTAAAAACGGTTTTCTAAATAAGAGTACAATTACAATACAGTACGTAAACGATTTGTAAACACATTCATACCTTTCATCAACTAGTGACAACTCTAAAAGATCTTGGTTGAAAGAAGTAAACAGTAACTAATTTTTGACAGTTCAACAAGAGAAGTGAAGTACCAAAGTGAAAATGACATAAATTTTGCTTGAAAATAAAAATTAGAATAAGAGGTTATTTTTTTTCTAGAAACAATTGGTTCAAATCTAAGATTAGTTGAAAAATAAATAACACAAAATGTCCAATGCAAATGACAAACGTCATATGATTTGCCTGATTTGAGATTTAGTGTTACTCTAAAGAAAGTGAGAAGTTAAAATCAACTACTAAATTCAAGAGTCGTTTTAAAGTAGTGCAGGCACTATGGCTCCCTTCATGGCTGCTTTAGAGGACTATAGATTTACTCTAATGACTCTCACTGAGCCATCCAAAGTGCATCCAAAGCATATAGACACATAGTTTTTGTGCATAGCTCCTCCTTTCATACCTTCCATTGTATATCCCTACTTTATTATGTTGAACAGCATCACATCGCCCTAAGATTCGCCATTTGTAATTTGCAGCCTTGATGTAAAAATTTGCACCATTGGTCGTCTTGATTGCCAAATTGCAAAACAAAATTTGCGCAATGTATCAAAATCAGCCAGCAAACAAACAAACATCCCCTTCAAAAATCGTCCATGCCTTACAACCCCTGTGTCTTATACAATTTTACATATCATCATTCTGCATCATTTAGCCAGGGGATGCTGTCTACCACACTTCCCTTAAAATCATCCACTAGCGTGTCATCATTTTGCACAAAAACTTGTATTTCTCTCTCCCTGATAAATAAAAAGTCTTCGTCTGGTGCAATTTCTGTCAGTCAAATAAGAAATGGGGATGGGGACAAGGAGAGCATATCACACTTCTTCATTTTTTATGTCACTCGTTTTAAATGGCATCGCTCGGCACCGCCAAAAAAAGGAACATTGTCACCCTAGGTGTTTTTTGGGATGTTTTCGAAATTGAAGATTTTTTCTGTGTGTTGTGCGGTACAACCTATTGTACACGTATGTGTTTGGAAGTGTTTAGCTTTTTGCCAACAGTGGAGTGCAAGAAAACTACCCTCCTGGTAAAATTGGTGTATCCAGATCGCCTGGGTGTGAAATCGATTTTGGTTGATATTTTTTTTTATGTTTTGATTTTTTTTTTTCTACACACTTTTGCGAGTTGCAGTCTTTGAAGAGGGTTGCTAAAATTAGAGGGGTGGTTTGGTCTATACATATAAAGAGACTCTATGTACACAAGCACAATTTATTTTGATGAATAATTTATTTTTGTAAATATGCAAATATGGAGAATACTTCGAGCGTCATGGGAACGATTTTGGTTCTTTAAGAAAAACTTTTAAGGCAAAAGAAAAATAAGAAATATACTTTCGGAAAAATGCACTTGATTTTATACAAAAAAGGGTATTCTCTTAACCTTAGGGGATTTTTTATTTTTTTAAAATGCATAATGTTTCAAAAATATTGTGCCAAAAATTCAAGTCCACCGGAGCGGAGCAAAATTATCACTGCTCGACCTGAGCGCCCTGAAGCGTTTTTTTCACAACTCAAGTTTTCAAAGTCGGTGCCGCTTATAACTTTAAAACTACTGCACCAACCGATCCGTTTGAAATTTTAAGCACTATTTCTGTACATGGTTAACGAGGTGACGCTGGAGTTTTTTTTAAAAGATTTGTTAATACTTTTAAATATACGATAACGAATGCAGGATTTATGAGGGGCACCGTATCTCTACTTTTTCGAGACGCTTCACAATGACTCTTGTTATTGCCGTATTTTCTGATACGTATTTCTTTATGAAATTTTCACACAGTATTTTGTGAATATTATATTTGAAATTGTATTGATTTTAATCTAACTGTGTCGTGAAAAAAATTAAAAAAAATTTACTTTTTTTGGGCGAACTGACCCTACCAGTTGTTCTAGCTGGCCAGAAATGTTTTGTACCTAATGCTTATATACAAAAGTCCAAGTTTTTGCATGAAGGAATGGGCAAACGTGGTGACCGTGGCGTAATGGTAAGCATTTTTCCATTTTACGCGGGAGGTTCGTGGCTTGAATCCAAAAAGACGAACACACCAAAAAATGTTTTTCCGCTATAAAATTAATTGCCATGAAAAGCGCTTTCTCGATCAACCGTTCGGAACCGACAGAAAATTGTAGGTCCCCTCCATTCTCTTACAAGGCGTGGTTGTGAGAAATGCGCTAGGCCTCGGTGCTCACCACTCTGTTGCGCCACCCTATGATTGTATGTATGTCAAAAAGGAAGCAAACATTTTTGGTCCTATAGTAACCTAACAACATTAAGACCACGTCATCACTCTCGGCGCTCTCGTTTTCAAGGACTCTCCGTATCTCAACTCCTTCGATAAAGTCAATTCGCTAGTGCCTCGATTTGCCACTAATTCGACACTTCCTCAAGGCATATTTACCGGCCTTAGCTTGAGTCTGTAAATTCTTTGAAAAGCAGAAATTTTTCGAAATGGCTTGGTTGTTCTCATAGATCTCAATATACCTACATAAATCCGCTGGTCCAGATGGTATCCCACCGTTATTCTGAAGATTTTTGTTTTTTTTTTTTTTTGAGATTTAGATTTTTTTATTTAGCTATTAGAACATAGATTTAAACTTAAAAATATTTAAACTTAAAAATATAAACAAATAAATATATGTACAAATATACAATGCTTAATTCTAAGTTGAAGTGCAAGGGTTAGAAGTTGAAAGGGGAAGAGGAATATAGATTTTTTCTGAGAGAAGAGGAACTTAGGGAAAAGTCAAAGGTATTTCCTGCTGCATTCGCTGAACGTAGTATTCTGCATATGGGGTTGAAATAAGCGTAATTTGTTCGGAGAGTAGGGAGGTGAAAGAAGGGGAGAAGAGATTTCGTGGATTAGTGTTCACGCAAATCAGCTCAAGTAATTCCGGGGAGTCTATGGTACCATGTCAATTAGTCGTAAACGGCTTTCGTATGGAGGTAAAATGAACGGATCAGACCAAGGCAATCTACGCAAAGCGAATCTTAGAAATCTTCGTTGCACAGCTTCAATTCTACGAGATTGAGTTAATTGGTAGGGAGACCAAACCTGACTAGCATATTCAAGGACTGGTCTAACATATGAAGTGTTGAATAATGATTTAGTAACGTAGGGGTCGGAAAATTCTCTAGACCAGCGCTTGATAGACCCAAGAGAGGAGTTTGCTTTCACTATAATATAGTTAATGTGAGAGTGGAAATTCAGCTCTTTATCACAAATAACCGCAAGATCACGAATAGACGAAACTCTGGGAATAGGCACGTTACTGAAGTAGTTCGTTCGAAGACTAGAAGGTAAGCGTTTACGCGAGAAAGTCATAGGTTGACATTAATTAAGAGGTCTTCTTCTACGAAGGCAAAATCATTGCGTAAGCTTTTCTATATTTCCTATTCTTCTGAGCCCTTCCCGAGCTGATGGAAAACTGTGTTTGTAAAGCCAGCCCTAAAGAAAAGCGAATCTTCCTCCCCTTCCGCAAAAACCGTCCAAACTCACTAACGTCCTTTCTTTCCAAGGTGATGAAAACGTTGATAAACCGTCAACTCATGAAATTTCTTCAGGAATGAAAGCTTCTTAATGACGAATAGTAGGGGAGAGTGTGGTCGAAAGTATGCAATTGTAACATTAAATTTTAAAAGAAAAATGAGCATCTATCCGTTAATTTTTAAATGTAGAATTCTTCGCTATTCGGAGCTGAATGCACTCACAAAACTTCAATTGTCAAAGTAATGAACTGTGCCAAATATATATAAAGTAAATTTTTTTTGGTGGTGAATTTTGGAATATATTTGTGTAAATAAAACATTTTTGATTCAGTACTTTCATTATTATTTTACTTCATTTTATTTCAAATTTAATGGTGTCAGTGGTTTTGTAATCGACGCAGTAGTATTTGATTAAACTGCATATTTGATCAAAGAAACGAGAAAAAAATTTCTGTTAACGTTTGTTTAAATTAAATAAACAAAAATTGATCAGGGAAAATTTAACTTGTAAAAATTATTAATACAAAGACAGCAAAAAATGTTGCCAAAAGGGTTTTTCATCTATCGACTGCTAATGTGACTGCATATTAAGAGCTTGTAAGTGGGTACTTGCGACGATAATGAGTCAAATTCAAATCTCCTTACAAATAAATCTTTGTTGGCCAACGTTTCAAATAGTCGAATTCTTTATTTTTGCCTGAAAACTTATTCTGGTTAAGCAATAATGAGTTCACCAGTCATAATGCCTGTCATATTTGTCTTAAGAACATAGGTACAGTCGGCAATAATTTATTTCCTGTATGTTTCTTCAATTTCATTCCCTATGCATATGCCTCCACCCTCAATACAATTATAGGACTTTTCCCAAATACGGTAATCTAATACTCGAACATAGAACCCCGTGACATAAATATATCATGAATGCTCCATAAATAGCCACGAATGCACGACAAAACATCTGCAAACGATTCCGCGTACCAAAAATGATCTCATATCATATCATGGGTCCCTCTCTTATTGAGCCCTTTGAAACGCTTCATGTGCAGTAAGAGCAGTGGCCGTGGCCATAAGGATCAGTTTCTGAAACGCGCATAAATATTTCCACATAGGTACCATCACGCATATTTTATGCGCGTGGGAAGAAAGTGTAAAGGCATCGGGACTTCATTTATATTTCAATATAGACTCAGCCGTTTAAGTGTGAATATGATACAAGCATGCGGTCTTGTGCACAAAACATGCGTATTAGCATAGCACATTTTGTGAGCGTAATGCGCTGGGAGTGTTCCTTAAAATAAAACTATGTACGTACGTGGTCTAGGACCAAAAAAGAGAGGTGATATTTTAGGGAATACAAACATTGGAAAAATAATATAAGATTTCATGTCGGGCAGAATCCTTGAACATTTACTTTATAATATTCTCTTTCTGGTCAGATTATAGTATAGTATATTTATTATTTATTTCCTTGACAATTTTTCTGATATATGTATAAGAATACAAATAAATTAAAAGAAGAGAAATACAGTGGATAAAAAAAGTATTGGCAATTTGATTTATTTTAGGTTTCATGCGATTGTAATAGGTTTTTTTTCAAATATGTATTTTTATATTAACAATTCAACGAAACCACTCCTTTTGAGTGTGTTTTTGTTTTCTTCGATCAAAAAATTAAGAAGAGAATAAAAAAAAGCAGTAAAATGTTAGTAAAAAAAATATTGGCAACACTCATTTTTCTTTAAATAAGTGCCGTTATTAAAGAACTGGAGGCTAGTTCATGAACAAAAATAGTCAGTTAAAGTGCTTTGACCTATAAACAACCTTCTCAGTTTAAGTAGACAGTAAAAATGAAAATGCCGCGAAAGTCTAAGGAGTTTAGTAGTTGTTTTAACCCTAGATGGTCACACGGGGTCAAAATGACCCCAGACCTTTTTTGTGAAGTCTTCCGATTTTCAAATTATTCCCAATATCTACATTTTTTTCGATATAATAAACATTAAAATATGCACAAATTATTATTGAAACATTTAGTTTTGACATTCAGGAATGTATAAAAAAAATTTGGAGACATTATTTTGAAAATTGCAAAAGTTATCAACGTTTATATACGCTGGGGTCAAAATGACCCCGTGTGACCATTGTGTGATTATTTTGACGTGTGACCATCTAGGGTTAAAAACACAGTTGTAATTCTGCGTCAAGATGGTTATTCATACAAAGAAATCGGCGAAAAGTTAAGTCTAAGCTTATTCACGCCCACGGTTCGCAGCATCATAAAAAAATACGAAAACACCGGGTCAACAGAAAACTTGAAAAGAACTTTTTTTCTGATAGGGAAAAGCGTGATATTTTAAGAGCGGTGAAAAAAATTCCCAAAAAAGTGCCCCGAACCTGGCAGTGGAATTCGAAAACACTACCGGTAAACATTTTAGTGTGCAGACTCTTCGTAATGTTTTGCACGAATCAAAGTTTTACGGAAGGGCTGCGAGAAAAAAACCATTCATTTCGGAAGTGAACCGAAAAAAACGTTTGGATTTTGCCAAAAAATATTTAAACAAACCCAGGGAATTTTGGGAATCGGTTATATTTTCGGATGAATCAAAGTTCAATATTTTTGAAAGCGATGGAAGGCAATACGTTTGGAGGAGACCCAATACGGAACTTAAAAGACAAAATGTTGTGTCTACCGTGAGGCATGGTGGAGGGAATGTTTTAGTTTGGGGCTGTATGGCGGCAAATGGTGTAGGCAATCTAACCTTTATTGAAGGTCATAAGACAGCCATAATGTACATCGATATTTTGCGAAGGAACTTAATGGATAGTGCTGATAAACTTGGTCTCATGGACTCGTTTGTCTTTCAACAAGACAACGACCCTAAGCACACGGCCATAAAAACTAGTGAGTGGTTGCTCTATAATGCTCCTAGACAGCTTAAAACTCCTCCACAATCTCCAGACGTTAATCCAATAGAGAATTTGTGGAATCATTTGGGACAAGCCGTGAGAAAACATAAAATTTCATCTAAATCTGAGCTAAAAAGGGTAATAACGGAAGAGTGGGCCAAAATATCGAGTGACACCACAAAAACTCTAGTTTATTCAATGGACAGAAGATTGCAAGCTATCATTGATGCCAAAGGATTGCATACAAAGTACTAAAATTAGCATTTCACTACTTATAGTAATTTTTGATTCCTTTTGCTAATACTTTTTTGAGATGTGATTTTTGTTTTTTGTTAATATTGCTATCCAGTTGAATTTAAATATCCTTATTAAGTTAACATATGTTTACTACTTTTTTTTGAAATTTAACTGATTTTGTAAAAAGTTGCTAAAATGGAATAAAATTGAAAAAACTATAATTGCCAATACTTTTTTTATCCACTGTAAATCAGAAGCATTTGTAATTTTTTAAAAATTGTTTTAAATGCCCCTTCAAATTCATGAAAAAGTATATATATAACAAAATATTGGGTGGGGTGACCCCTCAAAAAACTACAAGAATTTTATAATGAAAAAAGATATGAAAAAATAAAAAGTACCTACATAACTTCAATTTTATTTAAGTTAATCACAAATTACATAAGAAGATTCAATGCATGCATGATCTAAAGTGAACAACCACAGTTTCAAGTTTTTTTAAAATTTAGACGTTGAAATTTCTGATCTAAGATATAGTGGCAATTCATTAAAAAGTCTACAAGATGCCACACTAAAGAATCTACGACAAGCAGTGGTGCGTGAGTGAGGAATGTTTACCAAAAATGAATGGTTTCCACGTACGTTGTGGTTTCTAAGAACTCTTAGATTGCGATGACCAGATTTCATAAAGAATATTTTTAATACCTTAAAGCAATAAAGGTGGCGTAATGGAAGAACCCTCAAACTCTGAAATAATGGAAAACTATGATCCCAACGCGACTTTTTTTAGTATTTTTCTTATCATGTTTTTTTGTAGTATAAAAAGTGGTTGAATTTTGTTGGAATAGGTTCCACCCCAGCAGGTTATTGCATATTGCATCTTAGAATGGAAAATTCCGTAATATATATTTTTTAAAAGTTCGTCCTTACACACAGAACGTAGATAAAAAAAATGCCTGAGAACGGAACGGAAGTACTGCCTCAACTTTTCCGTATGGGTAGCAGTGGCGTGGCGTCCATATAACACGATTCCTATCGTCTTACCTTTTAAAATGTGTCCCTTGTTCATAGAAAAAACCAGCAACATAAGTCTACAACTAAGCAGTCAACAGCCTATCTTAGCCCATACATACAATGTTCTTCAAGCACTTTTAAATTTGCGAGATACACACACAATACACAAAGCATACACAAAACACAAAGCATTGAAAATCGCCGCGCAGAACATATTCTGTGTTTGTCCCTGTCTTTCCTACGATATACTTCCACCCCGGTGCCTCCCTTTTCAATACACGTTCTCTTATTGAAAAAAGTAAGACGATAATTTTCGTCTTACTGCAATTTCTGCTTGGAAAAAATAATACAGTTTTCGCCTTAGAGTAATGTACGGCGAATTCATTTTTGTTGTGCTGTTTTTTTTTTTTTTGTTCTACTGATCATTGTTTTGAATTATTTGCAAGTTTAAAGTGAATTTCAACCTAAATGACTTAAAAGTATAGAAAAATTGGCTTCGATTAATCCACGTTTGGAATTTAAGGTACCTTCTGTTTATTCCTTATTAAATTGTGTAGCAGCCATTCCATATGAAAACGGTCAATCCGAAATGTTCCTATACCTCCGATTTTGCTCAAACTTTGTAGAAATGTTCCTTTGCTATCGAAATACGAAATCGTAAGGATTTTTTTTTTTTTGTAATTTTTCTCCCCCCTCCAGCCATTAGCCATACTCAAAGAACCGAACATAGTGATTTTATGGGCTTCAGACTTTGCACTCTTAAATTGTCTGTATTCAAGCGATTAGGACGATTAAGGTGTCATTTTAAAGCTGATAAAGCATTCTTTTCAAATCAATCAAAAGGTTTAAGATATTTGAGTTGCTTTAGAAACCTGATCTTTTTGAAATCAACACATTTTATATACATTTTTGCCATTTTTGAAGTAGTCCTGTGCCTAAAATATCAATAGTAAGTCCCTAAAAATTTCCCTGATTAAAAAAAAGCTTATTCTTTTAATAAAACACAATTCTTAGTTTCAAAGACTTTTTTTAATATCGTTCTATCCAAAAAAAATTTTAATTTTTTTGTAAGCTTGTTTTTAATCAGCTGTAGCTTCAGTGTACATTCGAATAACAAAATGAAATTTTGAAGACTTAAGACTTTTTTAAGACTTAAAGTTGAAGAATAGACCTTTAAATCCTGCCCACTCCCGTATTGATATCTGGCAGTCAACATTCCCCAAAATGTGCCCAAAGATTGGCTTTTTCCATAGCTTAGAAATAAGCTTGTTTTTAATCATCTGTAACTTCAGTGTGAATGCAAATAACAAAATGAAATTTTCAGGACTTATAGTTGAAGAATAGACCTTTAAATTCTACCTACTTTCATTTTGATATCTGGTAGTCAACATTCACGAAAATGCTCCCAAAGATTGGCTTTTTTTCAAAAGCTCAAGGTTTGAAAGGGATGTTTGTAAAGCACATAAAAACATTTGTTTTTTGATCAACTTTGGATTTTTTATTTTGTAATTATTGTAAGGTTTAATTAGGGAAATTTTTAGGGACTTACTATTGATATTTTAGGTACAGGACTACTTAAAAAATGGCAAAAATGTATATAAAATGTGTTGATTTCAAAAAGATCAGGTTTCTAAAGCAACTCAAATATCTTAAACCTTTTGATTGATTTGAAAAGAATGCTTTATCAGCTTTAAAATGACACCTTAATCGTCCTAATCGCTTGAATACAGACAATTTAAGAGTGCAAAGTCTGAAGCCCATAAAATCACTATGTTCGGTTCTTTGAGTATGGCTGGAGGGGAGAGGAAAATTACAAAAAAATCCTTTGACTGTTTCGTATTTCGATAGCAAAGAAACATTTCTACAAAGTTTGAGCAAAATCGGAGGTATAGCAACATTTCGGATTGACCGTTTTCATATGGAATGGCTCGTAGGTGATTCATTTTTCTCGACTTACCATTTGAAAATATCCACGCCACGCCACTGATGGGTAGAGAAGTTCATTTTCGAGTTCAGATGTAAGCCTAAATATTTGAATTCATCTACATTTTCTATTTGAAAGCAATTCATATTACACCGTGAACTGTCATCAAAAGTATTCTCTGCAGATAGAGATTCACACTTACAGTGTTCTAATTTAAAACGCTGACAATCGGGAGAGTGGTAAAACACGTCAACTCTAGGGCTATTAGCGTTAGACAAACTAAAAAACATTAATTTCGTTTTAGAGCTAATCACTAGATTGTGGCTAGCAAACCAGACTCTAAGAATACTAAGGTCCCAGTTAATTTGAGATGTCAAGTCTAATAGGCTTTTTGTCCCGTATGCGAATCCTATGTCATCTGCAAAAGCTGTTAACGCACCCTTAAAAGGCAGCTCGAACACAGAATTAATATAAATTAAAAACAGTAAAGATCCCATGACAGATCCGTGTGGCACGCCCATATTCGTATATTCGTTACTGCTTCTAGTCCTATTAATTTTAACCTTTTGAGATCGATTCTCAAGATAAGACGTTAGCCATAAGAGTATAGAACCCCTAAGGCCTGCACACTCTAGCTTTTCTACTAAGATTTTGTGGTTGACCATATCAAATGCCTTTGTTATATCTACAAATAAGCCTGCTGTATATTTTTTATCATCTAAGTTTTTGAAAACCATAGAACAAAAATTCAAGAGTGCATCTTCTGTTGATTGTCTTTCGCGAAACCCATACTAAGAAGAAGCAAAGACATTTTTTTTATCGAGGAATTTCACGATCCTTTTTTTGATAAGCTTTTCGAAAAATTTACTAATAGTTGGGATCAGCGAGATGGGTCTATAACTAAAAACTTTATTCTTATCACCTTATTTTTGGAAAGTGGAACTACATCAGCACACTTCTTTGCATCGGGAAAAATATACCAGATGTCACGCTATTATTGAATATGTGTGCTAAGATGTCAATAACATTCCATTTAATGTTTTTTAACAGAAGGTTAGAAATACCATCGTTCCCACAGCTATAAGTATTTTTAAGACTTGTTATAGCTTTCGACACTTCTAATGCTGTTAAGGGTTCAAAGAAAAAACTATTACTGTTTCTATTGTAAACACTTCGATTGCAATTCTGACAAAATTGTGATCTAACATTTGGAACGGTATTTTCAGCCAAGTTAACAAAATAGTTATTAAACTTATCAGCTATTTCACTTTCACTCTTATAGGCAGTGCTGTTGATGCTCAGTTCGATAGGGTTGTTTACTGAAGACGTTTTGTTAATAATACTATTCACAACTTGCCACTCTGGAATTACCTTTCGCGGAACTAAATTGATTTCTATAATAAGAATCTTTACATAATTTAATCTCCTTTTTAAGTTCACAGCAGAGTTTTTGGTATTTCTTCTTTAATTTTCTTTTTTGCTTGTGCCTGTTGCACTTTATCCTTAGTTTGTTCTTTGCTTTAATCCTTCTCACTAACCTTAAGGTTTTTCTTTTGTTTATGTTTTTGTTATTTGGCTTGAAAGACAATATTTTCATTTTACGTTTTAAGATCTCTATAAAAGGTCATACGACCTTGATACATCGTTCTCATTATAGACTTGTTCCCAAGACTCAAACAAAAGCATGTTACTTAATTTACTATGATCAACTCTAGGAGATTCATTATCAACAGCTTGCTTAGTGTATTTCTTAGATTTAATTGTATTTTCGCATTCCAGAAGTAAGCCAGTCATTGAATGATCTGTAATTTGTAAATTGAATACGCATTTTTCTAAACACGAAAAATCCTTATTTGCGATACGAACAAAAGCATGATCAAAACACTTGCCCCCTTGCCCGATATAACCCGAGTGGGCTCATTTATCAAGGAAACTAGTCCATGCAAGGCTATTAGATCTAAAAAAGAAGAAACTACATCGTTTTTTTCCAAAATATCTATGTTAAATCACCTAGGAATCTAACAACTTTGAAAATTCTTCATAAAACACCGAAAAAACATATTTATGAAATCTGTATGGACATAAAAAGACAAAGTCCTCGCTATTCACTTTAAATTCAATTTTTAAAACATCAGCACTCACCAGATTAATAGCTGAGAAGTCATAACAAAAGTCATTCCTTATAAAGCACCCAACACCACCAGCAGCATAATCTTCACTAGTATTAGCTATAAAATTATAACCAGGAAGCGAATAATCACTAGCTTCGAAATTGTAATTATTAAGCAATGTCAGCTTTATTTACTCTTTTACTCTTTCCTCTATATCGGTTTTTCAGGTTAGTTTTTCGAATTTACAAAGCGTCAAAAACTTTTTGGGTAGTCCTTGAAAGTAAGGCCGACTAAGTTTATTAGAGTAAAGAGTTTTCAAGAGCTTATTGAAATTGTTGAAAAGACCCATGTCAATTCAAAAAAGAGTTATTCCTCAGAGCTTTAAGCTCTGTGTTATACAAAGGCTTAAAAGGGCTGTTTTTATGAATTTTTCGGTGACAGTCATTTGGCCGTTTTTTTCTTTTTTTATATAATAAGCACACACACTTTACACTTATAATGTTATATAATATTATAAGCAACTGGCAGTCTCACTAAATCACTCTTCGTAGAAAAAGGGCAAAAGAGAAAGAGACGGGTAGAGCTTCACATACTCCATCGATGCTTCAATTGAACTGTCACCTATCAGTCTTAACGCTCTTCAAGGATGTTTAAGAGGCACCTGACCAAATATGGGAGTTAAGGACTATTTACATGAGAACAACCAACGAACGATGAATAAATCACGAAATGTGATTTTAAGAACCTTACAAGCCTAAATTCCTCACGAGCTTTTTAGGAAACGATGGAAATATAGTTCATACTTATTTTTAGGTGGATAAACTCTTATTTTTGTGCCTGAAATTAAAAAAATAGAGAAAAAACATTTATTCGATACGAATGCTTCTCATTCTGCTTCTATTTCTTTTTGAGAATTCGGTGTTCTTCCCTTCATTTCTCCTTGTAGATCTCGTTATACTGATCGTAAGCAGCCCTTGTTCGTTTTTGCATCAGGATTTGTCGTGCTTTTTGTTTGGCTTCGTTTGCTTGCATGCATTCTTCATCGAACCATGGGTTAACAGCTTTAGTTCGAGTAGGTCGTGAACAAGATATCCTCATTCGTACCTTGGCTACAACAAGGTAGTGGTCCGAGTCAAAGTTGGCCCCTCGAAAAGTTCGGACATCTAACACACTGGAAGAGTGCCTTGCGTCGATCACAACATAGTCAATTTGGTTGACGGTTAATTGATCTGGGGATCGCCATGTACCTTTATGAATTTTGAGATGCGGGAAGCGTGTACTACTTACAACAAGATTTAGCCCCGCATCTTTTACGGCACTCCACAAATAATAGTCCCACGGTGTCAAATCGCAGCTCCGAGGTGGCCAAACAACGTCAGCTCTGCGGCTGATAATGCGATCTTCAAATACAGGGCGCAAAACATCGAGTGTGGCTTCGGCTGTGTGGCACGTAGCGCCGTCCTGTTGAAACCAAATGTTGCCAATATCCTCCTCCTCAATTTTTGTGAACAAAAATTCGTTCAACATGGCCCGATAACGATCGCCATTGCCTTTAACGGCCACTCCTTGCTCATTTTCGAAGAAAAATGGCCTAATTATGCCCCTGGACCAAAATTCGCACCAAACAGTGACTCGTTTTGGGTGTATCGGCTTTTCAATGTATGCGTGCGGGTTTTCTGTGCCCCAAATGCGACAATTTTGCTTGTTTACATACCCGCCAAGATCAAAATGAGCTTCATCAGAAAAGAAAATTTTTTTGACAAAATCGGCATCTTCTCTAAGTCGATCGCAGGCTCACTTAGTGAAGCGAAAACGCATTGGATAGTCAGCAGTGGCGTGGCGTCCATATAACACGATTCCTACCGTCTTACCTTTTAAAATTTGTCCCTTGTTCATAGAAAAAACCAGCAACGTAAAGCGGCCCATACACACCACACAAGTGTGCACACCGTTGTTTGCACACCGGTGTGGCATTTCGCCATACACACCACACCAAATACGCTTTAAACTTGGTTTTGAACGATGCTGCGAGACATGTTCGTGAAGTATCGACTTTTTTCGATAGTTTAGAAACAATATATATTTTTTTTGGCAATAGTATAAAACGCTGGGCTATGCTAAGTGACGATTCATCTGAAAAATATTTGATTACCCTTAAAAAGGTATGTCCTACCAGATGGTCTTCTAGTTACGACGCTTTATTAGCAGTAAAGAAAAAATTTTTACTGATCATGAAAACTTTGTACCAACTAAATTTAATTTCAAATAAAAAAGATGAACGTGAAGAATGTAAAAGTATAATTAATATTTTAGAGAGTTTTGATTTCTTAGTGCTCGTTACATTTTTTTCTTCACTATTTGAAATTATTAATCCTGTTTCTAAAGCTCTACAGCATGAAAATAATGACTTACAGAAATCTAGTATTCTATTAAGTAATCTTTAATACTTATATACTGTGCCAATTAAGAAATCAGAATTCATTTAATAGTTTGCTAAATGAATCCGAAGATTTAGCAAAAGAGTGGGGGTAACAACTGTTTTTAAAAACAGTAGGCGAAAGATAACGAAGCGTTTTTTTGATGAGTTATCACAAGATGAGAGAATTTCCGACCCGGAATCCTATTTCAAAGTCAATGTATACTATTGCTGTTTAGATATATTAATTTCTCAAACTAAAGAAAGATTTCAGAGCCTTTGCAACCTGAGTAGTATATTCGAAATATTACAACCGGAGAAACTCCTATTAGTGCAGTCAATGAAGCGAAAAATAGGGCCCAACCTCCGGAATTTTTTACACTGTGAACCGATTTGCATGAAATTTTGGAATTAGGCTCAACTTACCCTTAAATTCAAAAGTGAAAATGATTTAGACACCGCCACCACCCTGGGGGTGGTTGCCACCCCTTCTCGGGGGTGAATTATTTTTTTTTTTTTTGAAATAACCTCGGATATCGATAGAAGGCCTAATTTTAAGCAAAAAAACAAATATAAGGTTTTTTGTTAAGTCCAATACTTTTCGAGTTATTGGCAATTGAAAATTCGCAATTTGTTCACGTTTTTCATCTATTTATTGCAAATATCTCAAAAACTATACGTTTTATCGAAAATTTTATAAAAAACAAAATTGTAGCAGATAAAACAATGAACAATTTGGTTTTTTATAAAGTATTCTAAGAACAATATTAAGCTAGATATAAAAGATCAAAATCATTTTTTATTTTGTCTGAAATTTAATCGATATGTTCAATGCCATCTAGCGGCGAGCAGATGCATTTTATTTATTCTAATATAAGAAGATGTTTTGTAGTGCTTGAAATAAGCTTTTAAATGAACACTATTAAAAGTCTTTTGCACGTAAAATAAGTGAGCTGTAATGCAAATAAGGAGAGCATCTAATGATGATGAAAAAAAAATTCACCCCCGAGAAGGGGTGGCAACCACCCCCAGGGTGGTGGCGGTGTGCAAATCATTTTCACTTTTGAATTTATGGGTAAGATAAGCCTAATTCCAAAATTTCATGCAAATCGGTTCACAGTAAAAAAATTCGGACCTAAAATGCTTCATTGACTGCACTATATCTTCTTCAAGCGAAGAGATATTAAGCGCTTCCGGAAAACTGTCTGCTAAATACAGTAAAGACATCTCCAGTGGCGTAGCGTGAGTGTCTGCCGCCCGGGGCGGAAGACAATTTTGCCGCCCTTTTATTTAGGTATTTTAATTTAATGTATACTATACATTACATACATTAATAATTATAGAGAACTTTTCGGTGAGAGTCATCATTATTTTGCATTACAGTAGTTCCCGTTTATTTACCTCCCCGCTATGATGCACAGCCCGTTTATGTAAGCAATCTTCATCTACGCTTGTTATTTTGTTTGATATTGCTCACAAATTAACCCTGCTAAATACCTATTGGATATTTACCCAACCCGCTTAACGCCCTCTATTTATCAACACGTTTATCTAATAAGTACGCATTTTTTTCAGATAACTACCTTACTTACACAAAATAAAAATAAAATTTTCCTTGTTTTGTTTCAAAATCAGCACAGGAGCACAACTGACTTCACAGCAATTGAAATGTCATCAATGTCCAACAAAAACACAAACAATACTACATACTTCCTCGGTTACGAACGCTTTTAAGGTATTAAAGCGGGTCCTTTTATCAGGCACGTAACCGAATTTCAATAACTAACTTTCCCGGTTAATTGCACATAAAAGATAGCAAAGATTTTTATTCGTGCTTTGTCTTTTCAATCAATCTAACAGCCTTATTCATGAACTTATTTCAAAGCTATGAATCAAAGCTTGTATGCAAAAGTGGAATTTAAATTAATTTCAAAATGTTTGTTAAATTTTTGAAAAGGCATGAATTTGGGTACTGGCAGTCAGTGCATATGTGTTGTATTTGTCAATGCTTTTTATGCACAGAACATAACTGTTACTGTTTTGATTTTTGATTAATGCTACTTTTTCGTGTTTTGTAACAGCTCTCTAGGAATGCTAATAATAATAATAATAATAATTACTCTTATTTTAGCTTTAGCATACCTATTTAACACAATTCTAAGAGAAAACTATTAGTTTAATTCACTGTTGCCAACAGGTTGTTTGTTTGAAATAAAATGCAATGAAGACTAAATGATAACTGCAGTGCTAGAATACACTCCCTATTCTTATTGAATCTTTTATCATCAAACGAACATTTGTTGATCTGATATTTTAAAGAAAAGAATATTGAAAAGTGGAATTTCGAAAATGAAAACAAAATTTTTCACAAAAAGTTTTGAAACACTTTCAAAGTTCAAATACAAAATTCATGCTTGAAGGCAGGTTTCAATGTGTGTGTAAAGTTGGGCTTCTAATTAATTTCTCATCTGTGAAATGATATAATAATTCGACTTAGGCAGGAAACAAATAGCGAGATACATGCAGGTAATGTAGTTCTGTAGCCAAACGCTAATAATCTTGAGGCAACAATTGTGCGTCGAATTCGTCACAAAATAAGTAATTGAAAACTCCGTGCCGTGCTCTTTTCAATCGGTCCGAATTTGTTGTTGCGATAAAAATATAAAATAGTTCAAGTATTTACAAAATATTTTTATTACTTATTGTTAAATTTTGCCGCCCCCTAAACACTGCCGCCCGCGGCGGACCGCCCCCCCCCCCCGTCCCCCCTCGCTACGCCACTGGACATCTCACTTAATCTTTGTGACCAATTAAAGCCTCTGAAAACATGCTTAAATTCTGAAATTAAAAAAATTTATTCCATTAAAGAACTCAATGAATTATTGCTAGTAAAATTCAATAGTCTTGCATCCAGTTTTCCCGAGGTAATCACAGCATGCTTTTTATTCTTGACCCTTCCAGTTACAACCGCAACGGCAGAAAGAAGTTTTTTTCAAAATTAAAACTAATAAGAAATTACTTAAGAACTTCGATGGGACAAGAACGGCTGTCAGACATCTCACTATTGTCCATAGAGGCAGAAACTTTAGAAAAACTAAAATCATCATCAGCCATAAATGATTTAATAAATCAGTTTGCCGAAAAAAAGGCAAGGAGAGTGAATATTTAAAATTCGATTTTTATTTGTAAAATGGGTAAATTATGTGATGAATAAATATTTCTTCTCACAATATTTTTTTTCTTTTGTGAAAAATCTTTACCTCCATATAAGGGCCTCCAAAAAAATTTTTATACGGGGCCCCGACAAGGCACGCTACGCCACTGGTACCTAACGTGCATTTTTTTATGCTTTAAGCTCATTGTGAATTTTAACCTAAATGACAGTATAACAAAATTTACTTCGATTAATCCCCGTTTGGAATTTAAGGTACCTTCTATTTATTCCTTATTAATTTGTGTAGGTGATTCATTTTTCTCGACTTACCATTTGAAAATATCCACTCCACGCCACTATTAGTCAGTTGGCTTCAACTCCTGAACCAATTGGACTTTGTATGGCGTCATACCAATGTCTTTATGCAAAATTCGTCTCAATGATGTCTCCGAAATGTTCAATTTTTGAGAACGACGGTGAATTGATGTTGATGGCGCTTCACGCACACTTTATCGATGTGGATGCCGGTTTCTTTCACTTTTTTTCACAAGATTTCGCAAACATTCCGCAACATTACTATGATTTTCAAAGTAATGTCGCAAGGTGCAGGGAACTAACTTCACGGGCACTACCTTCACATGTTAAATAACTTCACCTCAAGTGGGAATAAATTTCACTTTTTTGTGGTGAAGATATTTCCCACTGTAGGTGGGAAATAACTTCACCTGAAATTTGTGTGAAGTTATTTCTTACCTGCAGTTTGAAGATTGTAGACATTCAACAAAAGAGAAATTAGATATAGCTTTTAGGCGGTTTATATCAAACAAAAAAAGTTTTATAAAATACACAAAGGTACAAAAATGTAAATAGTTCGCGTTCAAAAAATATATCAAGGAACTCAATTCTGTAAAAAACATAATAATTAATGTCAGACTATATTTTCAAAACAACAGCGCTTTGAAACGAAGACTTGGAAAGTTGAAAATATGCTAAATAAATTTTTATGTAACACATTTTCAAAAACAAATTTCTCGTTTTTATGCATTTTGTCGCTTTAGTGCTATATATACGAGGAAATAGTAAAAAAATTCGCGCGATTGAGTTTAACATCTTGTGTCTAATTCCTTTTTTCATCTGCACTAGCAGATGCATGTAAGTCCAACATAAGGCTACTTAGCTGCGAATATGCGTAGCTAAAAACGTCAATTAAAATAATGAACATGTTTTCAAAAACAGATCTTTCACTGTATATTATTGGATGGCACTCATTTTATATATTAAATGAAAGATCTGTTTTTTAAATATGTTAAATAAATTTATATGTATTTCAAAAGCAAATTTTTCGTTTTTGTGTATCTTGTCGTTTTAGTGCTTTATACAAGGAAATAATGAAAAATTCGCGCGAAAATACGCACGAAAGAACACAAAAACGAAAAATTTGCTTTTGAAATACATATAAATTTATTTAACATATTTCAAAAACAGATCTTGCAACCCTAAGCCTATAGAAGTCCAATTTAAATACAGTTTTAAAGATTATCATTTCTCCAAAAAATTAAGTCTAAAATTTGGTCTCTACCATCAGTATCGACAGAAAAATCGAATTTAACACAGGTCAAGGTACACCAAAGATAGCCTTTTTTTTTTGAAATGTCAAAAAGTGATGTCAAAGTTGAGAAACGGACTTTACTGTAGAACAATTTTTTTCTTGGAATACGACCAAGAATCATATCCCGAAATATATAACACGAATTACGGGACACCCTGTATACATATTTTCAAAAACAGATCTACACTGCAACGAAATGTATAAGTTTTTTTCAATACATAGCTTCACATAAAAGTGAAACTCGTTCCCACGAAAAAGTGAGGTTATTTCCCACCTTCAGTAGGAAATATCTTCACCACAAAAAAGTGAAATTATTTCCCACATGAGGTGAAGTTATTTCCCATGTGAAGGTAGTGCCCGTAAAGTTAATTCCCTGCACCATGTCGCAATATCTCCCAGCGTTGTTCAAGCGTATACCCAACCATATTCGTTCAGCGGAAGGATAAAACTAATTTATCTGTCGAATCAGACATGAGCTAAGTGTTACCATTCACGAAATAAGCACTAGTTGAAAAAAAAAAAACGTTAGATGGTGTACCCTTTAGTTTTTGATGAGTTAAGTGTGTTTACAATCACCCCTCTTGACCCTAAGCGATTCATGTACATATGTAGTTCTTGATATTTGCTGTAAGTTCGAAGAAATATTATTATCTAGCTTTCAAAGCTCTTTTTGCAGGGAAGTCAGGGATAAGCTACTTCAAGAGATCCATCTTTCCAAGAAATCCAATTTGCTTCTTTTAAGTTAAAATCGTCTAATAATAATAAAAAGTTTTCAGAGCTAGAAAATTCAACTATGTATATGATCTAAAACCAAAGACAGCTTAGTAGAGAACTACGAAAAATAATTCCTATTAGGACTCCTATTAGGAATATAAATGTTGAAAACATAAACTTTTTTCGATTGGACGGACAGTACTCCAATTTTTGAGCTGGTTATAGGATTATTCAATTGCGAAAAAGCGCACCTAATGCAAAACAAACTGTAAGCTAAGCTTAGTCAGCCCTTTATAAAGTCCAGCAAAACAGTGAAGGCTTTGGCTTATTTTTCATGAATTTGTTTTCTCCTCCTGAAAACCTAACTGTTCTTCTGTCTGGGTGCAAAATTGTATGCCAATGCAGCTGCTGCTTATTTTGTTAAAAATGCCACTTTGCTGCAAGTTTTCGTGTGTCGGTTGTGTGTGTTTTTTTTCAAAGTGAAAAATAGAAGAAGTTCTTTGGGAAAAAAGCTATAACTGGCGAAATATTGAAGGTAAGTGCTTTATGTTATTTCTTTTAGGTCATTTATAGTTCATTTTCAATTTTTATTACAAAAATTAACATAAAATGTTCTTAAGTCATTATTTAGAAAGGGGGCTGCTTTAATGGACCAATTTTTTTTCAATGCCCCTAAGTCCAGCCAGTTTAGTATTTAGTTAATGTACAAAAATATAGGGAAACTTTGTTTACTATCCAATTTATTGACTGATTAATTGTAAAAATATAATAATAAGCTAAGCAACTTTTCAAAATTAGACAAGTTTTTCTTACAATTAGTACTACTACTAAGGAAACAATAACGGTTCTATTTGTATTCAGCGCTGATGGCCAAATGTTGCCTCCGTTAGTTGTGTTCCCATATAGTGTCCGACCGAAGCTTCGGCTTCGGCTTCGGCTTCGGCCACATTCGGCTAAAAAAACTACAATCGGCTAAACCTTCGGCTTCGACCAAAATAGGCCGAAGTTTTGGCCGAAGCCGAAGTTTTAGTTATTGGTAGACATGCGTTGTGGTAGACGCTGAAAAAAAAAACAATTTCGTTTTTCGTAGAGCGTAGAACCGTGTTGACTTATTTCTTGTTTTTTCCTTAATTTCAAGAAAATATTAATATTGTTACTAGTTTAATTTGTTATTATTTTTGAAAAGACAATTTAATTTATCCCGTTAATTAGGATACCGCATGCCGCATTGGTTCGTTCGATGATTTTTACGCGGAGTTGCGGACTAAGGCTTCCTTGACAACTGTATGAGTTGTCAAATAACCTGGGTTTTCCAGTCCTTAAAAAACACTAAACCTTAAATTCAACACACATCCCTGTCATTTGAATAAAAATACATGACATTTGACAGCCCTCAACTAGCCACGCAAAAATTCAGTTGAGGCAAACCCAAATCAGTTTGACATTCAGGGCGAGTTTAAGCTTTTCAAAAAACGACTTGTGGTGACCCCAAGGCTTCAACGAACGAACCTGTTGAAAAAAAAAATCCAAAAAACCAATACTTTTTCAATTTTAGTCAGTCTGAAAGGAAAATTCTTAGTTATTGAAGCTTCGGCTTCGGCTTCGGCCGAAGGTTGATGTTCAGCCGAATATTCGGCTTCGGCTAGAAATCGACCATCGGTCTGACACTATTCCCATATGTGCGCCCTCCTCGATCTGTAGTGAAAAGTATGCCGGATAATTGGTTTCTTGGCAGATCCGAAAGTGGGTGGATGAGGTCAGAGACTTTTTTTGAGTATGTGGCCAATAGTTTTGACGACTGGTTGAAGGAAAAAATATAAAACGACCAGTATTGTTTTTTGTCGATGGCCAAAAAACGTACTTAACTATGGAGCTTAGTGACTTTCGCCGAGACAACGGAATCATTCTGTATTCACTTCTTCGTAACATCACCCATATAACACAGCGTAATACAAAAACACGGTATACGAATGGCAAGGACTTCCGGAAAATAGAGGCAAAGCTGTGACCAAGACGAATTTCTGCGAAATTCTGAAACTAGTCTTGAATAGTTCAGATCGAACTGAAACTATCAAAAACGCTTTCCGGAAGTGCGGGTTGTATCCTTTCAATCCAGACAATCGACTACTCCAAATGCGTCCAAATTGAGCTAGAGAAGCTTACCACTTCTTCGGAACTTTTAACGATCACAGCTTCAAGCTTCTGCGGGACTAGAAAAGTGCTAGCCTTGGCAAAAACACAAATTATGAATCAAAATATTGATTTTCGTGTTTTGACGGACATTAGCCGCGTTTTATTATCACAATGATCCAATCCGGATCAGATCTTGATAATAAAACAGCTTTAGATCATCATATTTCCAGTTGGAAGCCGTGAGAGACTCGCTCTCTCAACTGACATTTCAAAAGAGTTGCAGAGTTGCCCTAAGAATTTTTTTTTAATGGTTAATTTTTTGTTCTTTTTTTTAGGGAAAAATGATATTCATCTACTTTGTCAAATATATATTTTTTTGCACTAATTCTTATTAATTTCACGAATATATGTTTTGTTTTGTAAAACTTTTTCATTATGTCATGTATTATACAAAAATGAATAAATGTGAAGTTTCTCGGTATCTATCTAAAATATATTTCATTTCACACAGATAAAAATGTTCATGTGGCAATACTGTTGTTATTGGAAATATTGGAAATGATACCAACGTTTCAATGGAAAGTCTCCTCTTGTGTGAAATAGAAGAACTAATTTTTAGATCACAAAAATAGATCCAACTGAAAAGCAGGATTTCGCTTTGTTGTTGTAACGCTAATAAACCCATGATCTGATCCGGATCAGATCAATAATAAAACGCGGCTATTATCGACAGGTTGGAAGACCTTCACTTGAACCAACCTGCCTTAAATGATACCGTTACTGGCACTTATGTTGTTGCTGAGACAGGTGAACTACAAAGACTTAGTTCTGAAGTCTCTGAAGGAGCAAATCGTCCAGAAGTCAACATAGAGGAGATATTGCTGGAAGCTGAAGAAGTTTTAAACACAACCATAGGTAAAATTGATACGATTGACAATTTGATAGATGTTAACGCATTCCTTACTTCATAGTTAATAATGCGTCTCGGCGTTCTTCAGTGTCTTCCATTACTGTTAATGAACTGCTGGCCAATATTGCCGGCGAAGCACCAGCCGGTATGTTGTTCTTATCAGGGTGATTCAAAGTTTAAAAACAAAAACATTTTCATTTTTGAAATTGTTCCAGCTCAGTGTACACCCTCAACATCTGCTGCAATTAGCCCTGAATTTAGCCAGCATCTTTTTTACCCAGAAAAGCTGCCGAAGTCGAAAACCATTCGGGAAAACCTCCAGCCAGTGTTTCGGCTCTTGCTTGGAAATTTTTTTTCAATAAGAAGGAAGAGCAAAAAGCAAAAAAAGCGAAAGAAATAAAGCTGCGAAAAGAATCCCGGAAACGAAAGCGTATGGAAGCTGAGACGATAAAAATGTCAAGGAAGCAAAAGAAGGCAAAAAAATCCTGTGATGGAGGAGCTTATTTCGGAAACTGAGGATGACGATGAAAAAAAACGTTGGGTAAGACTCCTGCATTAGATGGTTCCATCTAAAATGTTCACCATTTATTGGCAAACTCTATGAAGACATCAAACACGAAAAATTTGATTGTGAAAATTGTGCTTAGGTTGCACAGTTTTCACAATCAAATTTTTCGTCTTTGTCTTTTGATGGATATTTTGTGATAATGTTTAATGTTTAAACGTATGTTATGAAGTGGTTTGTGTTTTGTTTCATTTAACAAAATTTATTTATTTAATCCCTTCTAATAAAAGTTACTTTTTATAAATAACCCATTTATTTTCTATAAATTATTATTTACATTTTGAAAGAAAGGCTTTAAGGTTTACATTTAGCAATTTGTAAATATGGATTTCTTTTATGAGGCTGACTACTGGAACTCAGGGGGCTGACTACTCCAAAATCACCCTTTCGTCTGAATTATGTTGAATAGCTTATTTTTGGTAAGAAATAAGCTAATTACTGCTAGATTTTTAGAATCTTGCCTTCTCAAATAATCAGAATAACTAAATACTCTGTTCTACAAATGAATATTGTATTTTTGAACGCAAGTTGAATTCAAAAAAAAAGTTAAAGGGCTGACTACTAGTACCATCACTATATAAGTATAAGAAAACAGAACCTAATTAGGCATTGGCATCGGTAATATGATATTTTTTCTTTTATATCTATACAATCGCCATCCCACACCTTACCTTACCCAACAACCCAACTAGCTTGACCGAGTCATGAAAGAAGTGCATTCATCACGAAACTAAAAGAATCCCAAATACACGCACAAAAAACAACAATTTCAGATTCACGTGACTTCGTCAGCGATAAAAAAGGGTCAGCAAAAAGGGAAATCAAACAACAATCCAAATTCGACCGTAGGTATATGGTATATCTAAAGGTCCAGAAGATGAAGGTATATCTAACGAACTTCAATAAAAAGAATTACCTAAATCAAAATCAAGAAACTATCTAACAAAGAAAATGAAAGAAAAAAAAACGCCAGACATCCTAATGGCAATCCAATCATTTTGTAGCATCGCAACCATCACGCGATTAAATGCGTAAACAGGTTCTGATATCCAGGAAAATATTCCAGAGTCACCACGAATATTTATGTACAAAAAGATTTGGTTTTAGATCTCCTTCTCCAATGAATCGACCCTCGCATCTCGCAATAATGACGCACATTGCTGTTGCGTTGCGTTCACTTAACAGGTGAACAATAAAAGAAAACTGTATTCGGACACACAATTCGACTAGGAAATGTATTTGCAGCAGGTTCTTTTTTTCGATTGTTGATCCTTTTTAGATAAAGGAAACTACGTGGAGGGGAAAGGTTAACACTCCACTTGATGCATTAATGTTTTTATAGGACCTCGGTTCGTGCATAAAATCGCTTTGCCGAACTAAAAGAACCAGCCACCATCAAACGCTCTATGAAAGTGTGATATGAAATCAAGGATTAAGGCGAAAGATGTACCTAACCTATACAAATTATAATTTCCTTACCTGTATTGCGCAACCTGCAACTAAATATTTGGTTGCAGCATTGCAACAATCAGGAGGTCAATTGGTATGGTATGAGATAAGAGTCTGGGAAAATTGTGAAAGAGTAAATTGGGAAGAAAAGAAAGAAAAACGAATAAGTGTTTGTCTAAAGTGTTTACCTTTAAAATGTGTTAATTTCTTGTCAGTGATGAGTTCTTTGTATTTGTTTAAGAAAATCGGTCTTTTAACGATTAGTTTCATTTATTTGCGCAATTTGGCAGACGCATCCAAGGGAAAGGTAGGTATACGAGAATGTTAAGAAGAAATTGTTTTGTTTAAAGACGGTAATGGGTAGCAATAGGTACAGAGTGTTAATTGGAAGTAATGTTCGCGCTCTGGGAGCAATGATGCTTGGACATGTTGGAAATAAAGAAATCTTTCAAAGACCAGACTAATTATTATTTGTCGAAACTGGCGTAGATATCTATAATTATGTGGAAAATACGTACTTACCTTCGTATAACTCCATGTAAACTTACCCAAACTCAAGTTCCCAGATATGTTCCAGCTCCCATTACATTTCCGTAGAAGGTTGAAATTTAGTCTATGAAACATGGGAATAACACCGTATTGAAATCGGTACAGTGGTTTCAAAATTCGTTCCCGATCCTGTAGGAAAATGGTGAGGAAATAGAGCCTATATTACTCATGAACAATGAAGCACTCTAATAGTGCAGGAATTTTTGGAATCGGTTCAGAACTTTCCAAATTCCCGTCCCGTTTTCGTGGGAATATGGTGATAAAGTGTTGTTTAAACTATTTTGGTATTACGTCGTATTGTATGTAGCGGTAAAAATTTGATATCGTTCCAGTGGTTTTTGAATTCTCGTTCCCATTCCCGTTCCTGTGGGAATTTGGAAATGAAATATAGTCCATGGTTGTTGGGGGTTTTTTAAAATACCAGCTGGAACACTCAGACCTAAATACCTGTCCATGGTACTCAGGGGCAATGAAGCATCGGAATCGGTTCAGAACTTTCCAAGTTCCCGTCCCGTTTTTGTAGGAATATGGATATAAAGCATTGTTTAAACTATTTTGGTATTACGTCGCATTGTATATAGCGGCAAAAATTTGATATCGTTCCAGTGGTTTTTGTTCCAGTTCCCATTTCCGTTCCTGTGGGAACTTGGAAATGAAATATAGTCGATGGTACTCAGAGGCAATGGACCAACGGTGAAAGAAATTTTGGAACCAGTCTAGTATTTTTCAAGCTCCCAGTTATGTTCCTTCCGTTCCTGAGGGAATATGGAAAGGAAATTTAGCCTACGTTATTTCTCAGGTTCAAGACCACTTTTGTGTTCCAAATTGGCATCATTCAAATTGGATCAACAGTTTTGTTGCCTCTTCAATACAAATACTTTGCTCTCGATTGCGATCCCGTTCCCGAGTATTTTTGAGGTTATGTACCTATTCACTGCATTTCCACACACTATGGAACGTATTTCTGACATGTGTAACGGGCTATTGGTGGCTGTCGGGTCGATGCTGGCATGCTTGTACCCTCCTTAGCTCGTCGGTGGGGTTGGTTCTTGACCCTATTTATATGCACCGCTACAAAATTCATGCCAGGCTTAACATACATAAATATCCTTTGAATTTATGGTGGTCTAAATTAAACGGACGGACGTTGTCAAGGCATTGACGATAGGCATTGGTATTTTGATGTTCAATACCTTGAGCACATTTTTCCCACCCCAGATACCTTGGTAATATAGGTGCTCGTAATTTGATATTACCCCGAAATTGACTACTTCATTTCGCTTGACCGACACACATCCTCAGCAACCCCTTAAATAAATCTTCTTAGATTATTTCCATGTTCTCTACATTATCTCAATTTTATTTTAACGTTATAATTCACATTGCATTACGTTATATTTTGTTTCTTTCTCAATTTTTTTATATTCTATGATTATGGCTAAAGACATTAAAAGAAAAAGTGTATTTGAAAAATATACTTGTATAGTATTCGTAAGGAAAGAAATTATTATTAGTAATATGAAACAAATTTTAGAACAAATTAAAAGTTGCAAAATCGATTATGTATACCGTAAAAGTGTATGTCAGATATAGGCGGCAATATAGTGAAATAAAAAAATTAAACTTACATGGACATCCGAAGAAATGTGCGCACACTTGCCTCCAACGTTCCGTGGATTCCCTTAGGATATCTTCTTGATCAATTTTCTACCTTTTAATCACAACACACACTTTCAACAAATTATAATATGTAATGAATGATTAATTAAGCTAAGAATATTTAGTATGGACTAAAGTTAATTATGAAGCGCAAATATTAAAATTAAATTTGAATTGTTGAATTAGATGAAATTGGCAATAGGTTTGCAACAAAAAGGAAGGAAAAATGGCAGCGTCCGTTCTTAAATCAATGAAAGTTAATTTCATGCGAAGTTATATAGATAGATCTCATCACACTAGATAATTCGTGTATTATTTTCCAACGTCGGTATAGTTGTATGATTTGAATGGAAAGGATACGAAATTGTATACGTGGAGGAAGGAGCCTTCCCGTATCCCTTTCTCACCCAGCGATTTCAATAACAACGATGAATCTTTCCAATTTCTTAATTCTATTATCTAAAGCAAACTTTTAAGAAATTATTCGCTTAGTCAAAATTTTAAACATACAACCTTTCAATGAAATCTTTCTCTCCTTAATTTGCAGAAACTTTCCAATTTTTTCCAAAATTTTCCCTTATTTCCTCTTGGCTTGGTAACAGGCTTTCTTCTTTATATATATATATGTATATATTTATATTTTTTTTTCTTTTTCCCGGTTAGTGTTTGAGTTTTGAAAGTCGTTGAGAGAATGAAAATATTTCTAAATGAAATATTTTTATTAGGCAACTGAGCTACTATGTTCAAAAAAAAAAATATTTTCTTGAAGTGAATAGTGCAAAGTAGAAAACTTCCATTCACAACACATGCTTATGCGACTGTTTTCGTTATACATGTTTCTCGCTGGTCATCAGTGCGGTTAGCACATGATGTTTATCTTCGCCAATTTGATTTATTTCGACGACCTATATCAGATCTTTTTCTCCTTGGCATTGCTAAAACTCTAGAATGGGTGTGCCTATTAATAAATTGTGATTTTTAATTAATTTGTGGTAGTCCAGGCAGTATATGAAAAAAAAGATAGGATTATTGTAAAAATATCACTTTAAATTTAAAAAAAAATTATTTGACCAGTCAAAATTAAATTAAAAGAATTCTTGAAAACAAACAATCCAATAATCTTATTATTTATTTATATTTTGTCAAAAATGATTAAAAAAAAAAAAAGCATTGTTTGAATTTAGTTTTAAATTCATTAAAGCTAAGAATAATGAAATTGTTACTTTTAATATATTCCAATTCTTTTTTTCATATTTTCTTACCATTTAAACCTTCCCTAGACCTACACGAACATTTCAATACCAAGATAAAATAAATCCGTTCAGCCTTTCTCGAGTTTAAGCCAGATTAACGAACAGCAACTGATTTTTATATATAAATAGATTTCTTCTAAAGAAAAGTTCAAGTGCTTGCCAAACTATGTTTTTGATTCCGCATTTTGGCAAAATATAGAAATAAGGAAAAATAAAAGAAGTTTCAAACGGAAAAAAATACTTCACAAGAATAAAATCAAATCACCTGTTTTCGGTGCCTTTTCTGTTTTCGTTCATTTCGGCCAGATATCTATACAGTGCCGGCTTTGAATATTACTTAAGTGCCTCCTTAAGCGCGTATTCTAGTCTAGACATGAATTTTAAGTAGGATTTTTAAATAGTCATTACATTTTTTTGTCAGTTATTTATTTACTTTATTTACTCTTTTAGTAGGTACTGAGAAAGATTTTAAAAAAGATAAAAATTTTGAATTAAGAAGTTTAGAAGTTTAGAAGTTTATTTATTTACTAGGTGTGCCAGCGACTACGTCCGCAAGAATTGGCATAACTTTTTTATTTATCAACCGATTGACATGAAATAAAAACTAAATGTTAAGTGAAGCCTACCACAATATATTGCTGAAAGTCCCATCTAGATAGGATAAGCCGTTTCTGAGATTAGCGTGCACAAACAAACAAACTGTTACGATTTTATTATATGTATAATATAATATAATAATAATAATAATAATATAAATAAATAAATAAATAAATAAATATAAATAAATAAATATAAATAAATAAATAAATAAGTATATTAGTATATGTACAAATGCAGATAAGTTAAGTTGTTAAGATTAAGTTGATAAAATTAAAATTACAAAGTAATGAATCGCAGAGAATTTTTAAACAATAATCTTGATTGGCTTATATCTACCAAGTCGCAGACAGAGTTAAAATTTGATAAAGTTCTTGTTAGCGATTCATTGGACCCGTAATTCGTTCTATGACGAGGTTGGAAAAGAAAAGCACGTTGTCTAAGTGGTCTTTCGGGTGCATAAATAGGAACTAAAGCTAACAACTTAGGACATTTTATATGATAGCATAGAATGTCTCTCACAAACATTATATCATTGGTCTAACGTCGACTATCAAGCCTAGAAATCCCTAGAAACAAGCATCTTGCTTCGTAGCTCGGTGAAAAACTCCATCTCATTTTAGTAAAGATGAACTTTGTGAATCTTCTTTGGACTTTTTCTACACGATTTGATTGCACTAGCAGGTGTTGGAGTGAGGGATCTCAAAAAATTGACACATCATGACCATACCCATGATTTCAACCCTCCTAGTCATCCGAATTAAAAAAAAAAGATTTATTCTGCAATGACGTCGCTATCGCATGAACCAGCGATAAGTAAAAAAATGACAAAATGGCGACACTTTTTTACCTTTTTTGAGTTTCTCGAATTTTTTAAAAAATATCAAAAATTTAAATTTGGGGATGAGGCTGGTTCATGCCCCAGAGAGGTCTATAAAGAAGATTCTCTGAAAAATTCAAGTGAATCGGTTCAGTAGAATTTCGTGGGTATTTTATATCGAAAAAGAATTTTCTGCGAAAAACGCATTTAAAGTTTCGCGTAAAGCTGAAATTCTAATCAGTTTAAACGTCAATAGACGAATTATGAAAAAAAAATTCCATTTTTTTTTCACATTTCTAGTATCATAAGTAGACATCTTGTTTGTAAAAGACACGAAATGGCGGAAAACAGAAAGGGGGTTCCGTTTCTTGAATGCAAATACATACGAAAGCCTACAAGATTTGCTACAATGCAACCGATCAGGGTAAAACTGAATCAGCGTCATCTTTGCGAAAAAGAGCTACTTGGGAGCGTGTTGATTATTTTGAAGTCTACTGACCGTTTGATGTCTCTTAAGAAGATGATGCAATGAAAAGTGAAAAACATTGTTTGCGAATATGGTCCCCAAGTTTAATGTGAGTAGGTGCAAAAAGATGATGAAAAGAAGGTGGATGGAAATGAAAGCACGACAAATGCTGATGCAAAAACGAACAAGGGCTGCTTACGATCAGTATTACGAAATCTACAAGGAGAAAAGAAGAGAAGAACACCGACTTCTCAAAAAGAAAAAGAAGCAGCATGAGAAGCGCTCGTTTGAGGAAATTGAGAGGTGCCATGACAGGAACGAGATTCGGAAGTTTTACGAAAAGGTAAAAAGATCCTGCCAGGGTGGCAAACCCCGAACTCAAGCCTGTAAAGACCAGCAGGGAAACATAGTTGTAGAGACACAGTCGCTACTGAGGATCTGGAAAGATCACTTCTACAAACTGCTTAACGGCGATGAGGACACAAATTCCGCTGTCAGACAGATTGCCCCATTCAGCTTGGACGATGATCAAGAATGCCATCCTCCCGACCTAGAAGAAGTTAAGCTTGCCATATGCGCAAACTTAAATCAAATACTTAAGACTGCAGGTGCAGATGGCTTTGATGCCGGAAAGGATCATGCACCAGCTGATCTGCATGATATGGTCGGAAGAAAGCATGCCCGATGAATGGAACCTCAGTATCTTATGCCCGATCCTAAAGAAGGGAGACCCTCACAATTGCGCCAATCACAGAGGGATAAGCCTCCTTAACGTCACTTATAAGATCTTGTCTGCTGTAATATGTGAACGTCTGAAACCCCACGTCAACAACTTGATAAGGTCCTTATAAATGTGGTTTTAGACCAGAGAAGTCCACAATAGACCAAACTTTCACATTACGGCAGATCTTGGAAAGAACCCGAGAACATAATATCGATACACATCATCTCTTTATCGATTTCAAGGCCTCGTATGACAGTGTTTACAGAGACGAACTGTACAGAACCATGTCTAGTTTCGGCATCCCTGCAAAACTTGTACGACTATGCAGGATGACTTTGGAGAATTCACGCTGCTCCGTCAAGGTCGGTAGAGAACTCACCGATACTTTTAATGTCGAAAAAGGCTTTAGGCAAGGCGACAAACTGTCATGCGATTTCTTCAACATCATACTTGAAAAGATTGTAAGAAACTCTAACGTCAACACTAGAGGAACAATTTTTCAAAAGTCTGTACAATTACTCGCCTACGCAGACGATATTGACGTAATGGGAAGAAAAAAGCGTGATGTCATAGGTGCTTTTGCGAGTATTAAAACAGAAGCGGCAAAAATGGATTTGATGGTTAATGAGGGCAAAACGAAGTATATGTTGTCATCAAACAAGGACACAGAACATCGACGAATTGGACAAAACGTCACAATAGACAGACATTACTTCGAGGCAGTACAGGACTTCGTCTACCTAGGATCCGCTGTAGACACGGACAACAACATCAGTGCGGAGATCAAACGGAGAATAACTCTTGCCAACCGTTGCTTCTTTGGGTTAAGAAAAGAAGGCAATAGACAAACGAAACCCTCTCTAGAAAAACCAAGGTGACCTTGTATAAGACCTTGATCATCCCAGTCCTGCTTTACGGCGCGGAAGAGTGTACTTTTTCGTAAGCGGATGAGGAAACCCTTGGTCGTTTCGAAAGAAAAATTCTCCGAATGATCTTTGGTCCCGTATGCGAAGACAATGTGTGGAGAAGAAGATACAACAACGAGCTGTATGAGCTGTACCGCGACATGGGCATAGCCAGAAGAGTACGCATCGCGAGGCTACGATGGTTGGGCCATGTAGAACGGATGGACCCAAACGCTCCGGCTCGTCGGGTTTTCGAAAGCACATTGCAGGGAAATCGCGGAATCTGAAGACCTCGTCCTAGGTGGCGCAATCAAGTGGATAAAGACCTCAACCGACTTGGAGTGCGAAACTGGAGAGAGCTCGCCCGAAATCGAAATCGTTATAGAAGAATGTTGGTTGAGGCCCAGGTTCACCCCGAACTGTAATGCACACCTAAGTAAGTAAGTAAGGTGCAAAAAGAAGCACATTGTATAGATTCACAATCTGCTTAAGGATTTCCCAAAAGAGGAGTTTTGTTTGTTGGCGGAGATTTGACTGGGCACGTTAAAAAGGAGGACTATGATGAGATAGGGCACCAGGAGCCCAACTGGTGAAAATATGCTTAGTATACTTAATCGTATTAAATACCATGTTCATTAAACAGGATCGACACTTTGCCAATTGCAGCAGTGGTGGGAGTGAAACCCAAATTGACTAAAATTTGGTAGCCTAATATTAAAAGTTTTGGGTGAAAGACTGCAAATTAACACTCGGAGAAGTTGCTTGCCCAGCATCACCGTCATCTAAAATACTTTTATAAGGAGACGGTGCAGGAATTCGTACTTAAAGTTTCTTATTTTGTGTGAGATACGTTTTACCATACCTAAGTTAGTACAATGCCTCTTTAGCAAACATTTCCTAGAGCTAGTAAATGGCACCGATTGTTGAATCTATATACTAAATCATCAAAGAACCCGAGCTATGCCCGCCGGGCGGATCATCTGGTGAAGATGTGTTTCAGTGAATATTGATCAATAAATGCGTCGAAGCTAGTCTTGGTGGAGTCTCCTGGTGAAGCTCAAAATCGAAGATAAGGCGAAGCGCCTGCAGTATTAACACAAGTAGCTACCTGTCAAATTTTTTGTTTTGTCTATATAATTAAAAAAAATATATTGGTCAACAGAGTCCCAGGGCCTAGCGCACTTTTCGCAACCATACCTTGTGCGTACAATTTTTTGTCGATTCCCAATGGCCTTTCATGGCATGAAATTACTATCGGAGAAATTGTCAATTCCTTGCGAAAGACGATACCCGTATGGAACCATTTGGAATCTTGTGCCTTTAGTGATTGATTATTTGGCGGTATATTTGTGGTTATTATATGTTTCGCCATTTCAGGCTGGCGTAACAGAGCTAGGAGACCCCGGGCCTAGCGCATTTCTCACAATCATGCCATGTCAGAGAATGGAGGGGACCTACAATTTTCTGCAGGTTCCGAACGGCTAATTGAGAAAGCACTTTTCATGGCAATGAATTAACTAACGGAGGACCTGCCAATTCCTTGCGAAAGGGAATACCCGTGGAAAAACTTTTTTGCCTCTGTTGGGATTCGAATCACGAACCTCTGGGTTAATAGCACACATGCTGAAATTGAAATGTATATAATCGACTTTTTCATTCAGTTTGATTTAGTTCAATTAAATTCTTTTCAAAATGAACTTGGTAGAGTTCTGGATTTAATATTTGTCAATAAGGAATTTAATATTTATATTGAAAAATCTGATTTTCCTATTGTCAGTAATGGTTTGCACCATGTTGCATTTGAAGGAAATTTCCATTTCTACACTTTTATGAAGAAAACTTCTTTAAGTAATTCATTTGTACCTAACTTTGGCAAAGCTAACTTTGATGCAATGAATGAATATTTTTTCTCTTTTTCATGGAATTCCGTTTTTGAAAACAATGACTTAGAATGCTCATATCTTAATTTTATTTCAGTAATTGAAGAAGCAATACGTAGATTCGTTCCTTATGAAAAACGAAATTCAGGCTCTAACCCAGCTTGGTTTAATAAAAGGCTAATAAATCTTAAAAACCAAAAGAATAAAGCTTTCAAACTTTTGAAGAAAAATCATAATAACTTAGAACTACACACGTTTGTATGTCCAAGTATCTGCCTCAGTCGAAAATGCGACATGTGGTGCGTTTGAGTTGATACGTAAATCTGCAACTGCAAGTAGTACACGGCTCGCCTCACCGTGGTCAAAGTCGAAATGGTATGATGAGGAATGCAGGAAAGCCAGAACTAAATCTTTTCGTTTCTTAAAACTTTTTAGAGACTCAAATAATGATGCTTTCAAACACCTTTATTTGCAGCATAACACAATTTATAAGGACTTATGCAATAATAAAAAACAATTGTACCTTAAGAAAGCGGCTAAAGAGCTTATCAATTGTAGAGACTCTAAAAAGTTCTGGTGTAATGTGCGTGTTTTGGGAGGGCGTAGTAAGCCGGTCTCTCATAACATCAATGTGGATCAACTCGCCTCACATTTTGAAAACCTTCTGCTTCTAGACCCAGCCCAGAATACTGTTAGTTTTGCTCTGCCATACACAAGCATCCCTGAGTTAGATTCGACTTTTACAATGCCGGAGTTACTTGAATCACTCAACAAAATGAAAAATAACAAAGCGCCAGGAGCAGATGGTATCCCAATAGAATTTTACAAGAACTCCACACCTGAATTCTTAGAACTCATTTTAAATATTTTTAATAGAATGTTTCATGAGGAATCCTTTCCCAGTTGTTTTCGCTTGGCTAAAATATCTGCTCTTTTTAAAAAAGGTGACCCAAATCAACCTGAAAATTACAGAGGAATTTCGGTACTATGCTCCTTGAGAAAGCTTTTCACTCAAATGCTTTACCTCAGACTGTCGAGATGGGTGCACTGTAATAGCCTAATAAGTCCTTTCCAAGCTGGCTTTCAAGCTAATCTCTCAACTATAGACCACATTTTTGCACTTACTACCATAGCCAGGCGCTTTATTGATAAAAAAAACCTTTATATACATTTTTTGTAGATTTTAAAGCGGAATTTGACACCATTAATAGAAGGTCACTGCTTTATAAACTGTCAGTAATTGGGGTGTCAACTAAATTCATAAGGGTCTACGAACATCTCCTACTTAATATGTCTGCAACAGTATGCTGTGGTGAAAACCAATCAAGACAATTTAGTTCCGAATCGGGCGTCCCACAAGGATGTGTCTTAAGCCCCTTAATGTTCGCTTTGTTTATCAACGACATTGAGAATAATCTACCAGGGGGAGTATTTTTTGGAGATATATTTGTGAAATTGCTGTTATATGCTGATGATTTGGTTATTTTTGCTGATGACCCGATGACACTTCAACTGCAAATAAATAAGCTAAAAAAATTTTGTGATCTATGGGACCTCAAAATTAACTCTACCAAATCTAAGGTTATGGTTTTTAGATCTCAAAGTCGTTCCGATAGAAACTTAAGAATCTGGACACTCGACGGTAGGAATCTTGAAGTTGTGGATCAATTTAAATATCTCGGTTTCATAATCTCACACAATCTGAGTATTAAGGCTCACATAAAAGAAAAACTGGCAGTTGCTAAAGTAGCAATCAATACTATGTGGTCTCAATTTTTTGCGAAATCCTTTGTTGATTCGACTTCAAAGTTCAAAGTATTTGATGCCACAATAAATAGCTGCTTCTGCTATGGCAATGAAGGATACCAATGGATGGAAGAAATGGAAACAATCCAGAGATACTTTTTTAAAAGAATATTTAAATTACCTGCAAATACTCCCAGCTACGCTATTTATGTAGAGTCCGGTCTACCTCAAATATACTTAAAAAATTTGAAAGCTAGCACAGATTTCTTGTACAAAATAATGAAAAGACCCAGCACCAATCTGCATAAAAAATTACTGTTAGTTTCTCTTCGCTGTGGTTATACTCCTTTCAAAAACTGGCTAGATCTCGCTTCGGCACATCATATTCCTATGAGCTTGAGTCTAAGTAACGTAGAAGATTGGCGAAGTATTTTGTATGACTGTATTAAAGTGGTAGACGAAAGTTTGTACCAAACCCATATTGAAAGAGCGAGGGAATCTTCTTCCAGGATTTTTTATCGAAATTTAAATTTGCATCTACGCGAGAATAATTATTTTAGAAGAGACCTTTCTATCTCCGATATGAGTCTTATTTTTAAAATTAGAACGGAAATTCTAGAACTTAATTTTAGACCATATCGAACAGATATTAATCCTACTTGTTCATTGTGTAATCTTAGGCAAAACGAAGACATTTTTCATTTTCTAGCTGTTTGTCCTATTTTGCAAGAAATACGGCGACTCTATTTTAATAAGAGTTCTCTAACGTTAGAAGAAAGTCAAAGCATTTTGAATGGAGAGTATGGTTGGAAGTTGCTGGTAGGATATATTTCACATGCAAAGAACTACAAAAATACTTATTTGGATTTGTCGTGAGTTAATACACACAACTTAATTTTGTTTTAGCTAAACTAAAAGCCCACTTTAACTATTGAAACCAGAACATATTTTTCCCCTTTGCATTTCTCTTTTTTCTTTTGCTTCTTTCTTTTTTCCTTTTCTTTAAAATCATTATTTTTCGATGTTAAATTCCTTTTTCTCTTTTTTTATATTTTATTAAACAAGTTTATATTTTTATTAAATAATAAACTATTTTTGAATTCTATTTGTGTTTGTATAACTAATTTAACATTTTTTCCTTTTAATTATGTACAAGAAAAGATAAATTCACAAAATTATAATTTTTTATTTTAAATAAACTAAAATTGTTCTCTTCAAGATCTTTTATAAGTTTACCGGCAAACGGCTTATAAGCCATGCTTAAAAATCTGTATTAATATTGTACCGATGTTATTTTTTAGTACCAATAAAGATTCATCTAATCTAATCTAATCTACACACGTTTGAATTTTAATAGAATTAATCGGGAATTTGACATTTTGAATAAATTTTTGTATCAATCATACATGTAAAGCATGATATTAAAAGTTTCTGGAACTTTATCAATTCTAAACGCAAGTCAAATGGGTATCCAAGCTGTATGACATATTTGGACACAACTGCTAATGATATACAATCAATATGCAATTTGTTTGCAAAATATTTTCAATCAGTGTACTCCATGGACCAACAACTTCCTAATCAGGAATTACCTAATGTTTCTCGAATGTTAGATATAGGTTCCATTGTACTGAGCGTTTCAGATGTGCAAGAAGCTCTGTCAAATCTCGACCTAAACAAAAAGGAGGGACCTGATGGTATTCATCCCATCATTTTGTTTAAATGTGTATTTTCACTAGTTGAAGCAATTACGAAAATTTTCAATTCATCACTCTCTAAGGGTAAGTTTCTCGATTGCTGGAAACTTTCCTTTTTAACTCCAGTCTTTAAATCAGGATGTAAGCAGGATATTTCTAATTATAGACCAATTAGTAAATTATCTGCTCTACCAAAACTTTTTGAAAAGATAATTTATAATAAACTATCTTTTCTTTAAAAAAATTATATATCTGATTTTCAACATGGGTTTATTTCCGGGAGGTCTACAGCGACTAATTTAGCTTTGATGACACACTTTACAATAAATAATTTTGAAAATCATATTCAAACGGATATTATCTTTACAGATTTCGCTAAAGCGTTTGATCGCGTAAGCCATAAGGTGCTTTTACACAAATTGTCCTCCTTAGGTTTTCACTCTGAAATTCTGGATTGAATAAAATCTTACCTTACAGATAGGGTTCAAATAGTAAAGATTGATAGCTGTACTTCTGCAAAGATCAAAGTCCCATCAGGTGTGCCACAGGGCAGCCATTTGGTTCCATTGCTGTTTCTTTTATTTATTAATGACATTCCCTCAATTTTCGAGTCTTCATCCTGTTTGTTGTTTGCAGATGATCTCAAACTATACCATACACGGTAGAAGATTTATCTGATTGTCGTCTTCTTCAAGATGACTTAAATAGATTGGCGAAATGGTGTAATACTAATTTTCTAAGTTTGAATGTCTCTAATTGTCAAATTATGTCATGTTTCAGACATAATTCGTCGATTGATTTTAGTTACGTGACCAGCAATTTCATTCTTGATCGTGTCGAACGTAAAAAGGACCTTGGTGTCATCCTCGATAAAAACTTACTTTCCTTCCTCACATAGACTATATTGTCATAAGGCTAACCAAATGTTAGGATTTATAATAAGGAATTCAAAAGAATTTACAGATCCATACTCTTTAAAAGCGCTTTTTAATTCATTGGTAAGATCTGTGCTAGAATATTCCAGTATAGTATGGAATCCATTCTATAAAATTCATAGCGATAGAATTAAAAAAGTTCAAAGAAAATTCTCTTAATTTTTGTTCTTCAAACTCAATTGGCGAATTGAAAGGCCAAATTATGAATCCAGGTGTTTATTGTTTGGTATTAAGAGTCTCCAGAGTCGACGTACTTGCTTCTCCATAATGTTTACTAGAGACATTCTCACACATCATATTAAATGTCCAGATTTGTTATTATTAATCCGTTTACGTGTTCCTCAAAGAAATTTACGTAGTTCTTATTTACTGCAAGAACAATTTCATCGAGTAAACTACGGGTTGAATGAACCAATTTCTCGTTGCATCAGAGAAACCAACCTTGTTAGTAGTCATATTGATATTTTTGATAATTGCTCAAGAGAAGCTTTTAAAATACATTTATTAAATGTTATCATCATAATTGAATATATTCATTTTATATCTAGTCTATAAGATCTTATGTATCTCTGATTGATGAAATAAATAATAATAATAATAATTCTAACCATTACGCCTCGGGTACCACCATTTTACAAAAAAATAGAAATTTGGTTAATTTTATTAAATAAGCATAGGCACAAACCCACTTCTACCAAAAAGCTATCCAAAGGTATTTTTGGTATATGTACTTTCCCATCCAAATTGGATTATAGCTGGTAGGACATTTATTTTGATTTCTTTACATGTTGGCTTTTTCATTTTGGTGTAAAATTATTTCAATATAAGAGTCCTTAAGTTGCATGGAATATCGAAAATACCAATTTTAACCGTTAAACAACGATAGTTTAATTGTTTTTCTTTTTTAAAAGTTGAATTTTTTTCACAGCTGTTTTAGACAGCAATCTAGAAAAAGATATCTGAATCGTTCAAGAAGATTTTTAGAAACGAGCATCCAGAATATTCTATCGGATTGGTTCTTGAACTTGCCGTGCCAATACATGATGCATATGCACATTTAACATGCATAATTTGATTTTCCTGAAATTATGCAAATGTTACGGACTTTATTTACGATGCTATTGGACATTGAATAGTTATTATCTGTAAGCTAAAGTATAACACTTTCAAAACTGTTGCCATGAAGTTAACACAAAGGATTTCTATTTATGTATTTAGATCTGTTGGTATTCCCAATAATAATACGAACAAAATAGCTACACATTTGCTTAGCTTATGACTTATGAGGTATGTTTGCTGTAGGTCAACTTTTTCAATAAATAAAATTACTTGAGTGACGTTTCGTGTGATATTACACCCTCATTTAGACAAAGTTAGTTCTTTTTATTATAAAACCAAATCTAAACAACCACACGCGAGCCTATTGAAAATTTTGGGTGTATTTTTGGAATGTTATATCATTTTTGTGATAGATATATCTATGTATGTGTATACAGGGTGGCCCTTACTTCGTGTATTATCCTTTGGGGTGTGATTCTTGGTCATATTCTTAGAAAGAAATTGTTATACAGTAAAGCTCATTTCTCAACTTTGACATCACTTTTTGACAATTTAAAAAAGGGCTAACTTTGGTGTACCCTGACCTGTGTTAAATTCGATATCTCTGTCAATTAGTGATAGAGACCTAATCTTAGACTTAATTTTTTGTAGAAATAACAACCTTTAAGACTGTATTTAAGTTGAGCTCTTATAGGCTTAGGGTTGCCATATTTTTAAGTGGTGTTCAAATTTTCTTCCCGAAACAAAGTTTTGACTTGAGGTCACTTTTTTGCAGAAAATGCCTGATAAACATAGAGTTTCTTTATTTTTTACAGATAAAAATAAAATGATAAGACGCGACGGCGACAATTTGTTTATTAACGTACCCATTCAACCAGAAGTGGGCTTCATCACTGATCTCGTTTTGGGCATATTCACTAAACGTGCTACGCGTTTGATGGTCGTTCTGTTTCAATTCTTGCAAAAGTTGGATTTTGTTACCACACAAAGATCCTTCAGCAAAATCTTCCCTGAAGGAGATGGGCACAGCTCCAATTGTTGCACGCGATGGCGGATGGACTCATTCGTCTTCTCTTCTCTACTCTGCTCCACAGCAGCAATCTTCGGTGCGCACTGTACGACATCTCTGAGGATACTCACCGGAGTAAACTTCATGGTTGCTCGAAGTTACAACTCTCCTGGGCGATGTGTCGCACGAACCGAACCAGTATTTTGGTAATGAATTTGCATGATTTGCAAACGTTGTTCAAAAATCTCTTTATTATAAAATGGTTAACCAAACTAAGCATAAATCAAGCGACAGATGTCGAAAAAACCAATTCGAAAAAGGTATTGCCAGATTGAAAACCACACGTCTAAGAAAAACACATAATTTGTGAATCTTCTCATTACCGTCGTCAGTATAAATAAATAAATAAATAGGGAGGCGCAACAGAGCGAGGAGCCCCTGGGCCTAGCGCATTTCTCACAACCATGCCTGCTGAGAGAATGGAGGGGACCTTCAATTTTCTGCCGGTTAGGAACGGCTAATTGAGAAAGCGCTTTTCATCGCAATGAATTTACTAACGGAGGACTTGTCAATTCCTCGCGAAAGGCGATACCCGTGAAAAACATTTTTGCTTCTGCTGGGATTCAAACCGAAGGTGGACATGCTAACCATCACGCCAAGGGTACCACCGTCGTCAGTATCCTCGAATTATATTGAACACATGCACTTCCAGCTAAAAGTTGTCAGAGTTTTAAATTATTTGATTTTCGGAACAACACAATGTTTCTTTAAAAATTTCAAAGTCAACACAACTATCCAATAACCAACTTTTTGGAAAGATGACAAGGGATTAAGAAATTAAAATAATTCTTTGAAGCTTAAGCAAGATTTGTTTGAAAAATAAGAGTTTTTAAGCCCTCACAACAAAGCCAATGCAATAAGAGAGGCAAAAACCTATTCAAAGTAACAGCAAAGCTTAACATCAATGTAACTCGACCCTAAGCACAAACATCCAACTTCGATGACCACAAAGTTATATTCTTTCATTTTATTTCTCTTCGTTGCGCTTTAGACTTCTTCATCCAATCCACAAACGAAACGTGGCTCTAATATCGAAACAACCTGTAAAGTGCTAACAGATAGAAGTCATTCAACTCCCAATCAAGCCAGAGAGTAAACTCACGACACCGAGGTGAAGCTCTGCTTAACAAACTCGTAAACCTTTTCCTCTCCATACATTTCTCTTCCACACAACCTCAACACAGACTTACATAGACGTTCGGTGGTTTTGTCGGTTAGGTATTTTTTATTTGCCATTCCCATCCAAAACTAGTATCGTTTGCCGGCTTGCCAGTCAACACCTGTGTTTAGATAAAAAAGTTTGTTTACACCGGACGAAGGAACGAAAATTCCAGAAAAAAAAAATCCAAAGAAACAATGGAATCGGTTAAATGTGCATTTCTGCTGACGATCTTGTTTAATTTCTACCTCTCCCCCACGATTGCATCTTGCCTCGGTTGTGTGGAACTCGATCATATCACATTCAACAAATTAATACCAAAATTTACCTACGCCTTGGTGAAGTTTGACATTGCTTTTCCGTACGGTGAAAAACATGAGGCCTTTAGTCAGTTTTCAATTGAGGCTCATCAGGTGACCAACGACCTTCTTGTGGGTTTAGTTGGCATTAAGGACTACGGCGAGAAGGAGAACAGTGATTTAGCTGCCAAATACAATGTCAATGCAGAGGCCTATCCCGCTATATATTTGTTCCGTAGTAACTCAGTGGATGATTATGTTAAGTTCCCAGCTGAACGTGACGTAACAGTGGAAAATCTTAAGGAGTTCGTTACCCATAACTCGCATCTCTACATTGGCTTAGATGGATGTGTTAAGGAATTCAATGACTTTGTTGTTGGATTTGTTAATAAGAACCCCGAGGAACAACATGAGCTCATTGAAAAGTCGTCGCAGTTACTCGATATAGTGACTGGCGATGAGAAGAAAGCAAGTGGCAAGGTGTACATAGCGTTCATGCGAAAGATTCGTGAAAAGGGACCTGAGTTTGTGGAAGACGAAACCACTCGCTTGACAAAGCTTAAAAATGGCAAAGTCAGCGCAACAAAGAAGCTGGAACTGACCCATAGGCTGAATATACTACAGGCTTTCAAGAACAAGCCAAAGGCAATGAAAAATGAGCTGTAAAAGAGTCAATTTTGTGTTGTTGTTCGGTGTTTTGTTTGTGTGTGTGTGTAATAAATAATTTTTGTTTTGATGATTTGGCTTTTATTTGATTTTGAATTTTCATTGAGTGTCAGACTCGCAAGTTTGTTATTAAATGCAATTTTCTGTGGAACCGAGGTTAGCTTTTGTTTGACGATTATACCCGGAAAGATGTGTTACTGATTGCTGACAATCGTGTCTTTTAAATTAGGTACTCGACCAGTAGAGCATGCATAATATATTTAATCTCTTACGTAATCTAAAATCATATTAAAAATATTTTTTATGTACGTTATTCTGTTAAGCTGCAATAGCTGATGTTCGAGACGATTTAGGAGACGAATTTGGCAGAGCGAAACAAAACCAAAGGGGCAGAATAGCAGAAATTGATAATCTTAAAAAATATAGAGTATTTCGTTGAATCTTTTTGAAAATTTTAAAATTAAAAATTATGTTCAGTTGCGGGTACCGAATTCGCCACAATTGAGTTTTTACAAGTACTAAAGTACAAATTTACTCTTTTGGGACGCACTTCAGGTGGCAAGGTTACAGAAGTTTTGCATATTGGAATAAATTATGGGGTTGATAATAGCATCTATCAAAAAAAAAGTTGAAATTATTAATAAGCGTGTCAGGTGGGCGTTGGTGTAAATAGGTACTCTTTCTGTCATTTCGTGGTACAAAAAAAATGACAAAACAATACAGCACCACGCAAAGATGGACTGGTACATATTATCACAATCATAAGAAATTCTAGAAATGTTTGAAATTTACTGGTACACATGTGTACAATGCCCCATGCGTCCCAAAGGGGTTAATTTAGTACAATTTGCAGATCTGCGTCTCTTATGCATTTTTCATAAAGAAAACTAATTTAATAATTGGTTTAGAAATTATTATTACTACATATCTATACATTCGTTTTCATCCCTGTAACAATTTAAATTCACCAAACTTGCATTACAGTTTTGACTCATATTCATTCGTCTAGTGCTTTTCTTTTAAATCAAAAGCTATTTTGATTATTTTTGCATTTTTTTGGAAAAAAAATCTTTAGCCGAAATGAAGCATTGAAAAATTGTAGCCATAGAGTTTTGGTCAACGGTAGGCGTTGTAGAGCCATAATAACCTACTGGCTACTGCAATTGAAGACATGGATTTCAACAATATCTGGTTCATGCATTCATCAGTCCATGTCACAGTCGACCTTTTTCACAACAAATTCTCAATCGTGTTAGCAGATCTCTCGGCGATATCATTGATGAGCTGTGGGCCAGGCGCGGATCCATGGGGGGGGGGGCAATGGGGGCAATTGCCCCCCCTCTCTCTGTCAATAAAAATGTTAAGTCTGAAGCAAACTGTACGTATTCGCTACAAAAAAGAAGTTTATGATCAAATTTTGAGTAACGTTCGGGATTCACAATATTATTCAATACTTTTTGATGAAACAACTGATACCTGTCACCTCTCCCAACTGAGTATTATATTACGCTACGTACGTACAGCATGCAAAAAACTTATGCGATCTGTTGAATGTTGAGTTGACAATTCCTCGTATTCCACGTCATGGTGGACGCCAAATTCACCGAGCTAATTTTGACACTAATTCAGCTGAGGTATACTACAGAATCTCGTTATATGCACCTCTAATTGACTTTGTCCTGACCGGTTTGCAGGAAAGATTTCGACCGGAAACCTACAATTTTCATTCCGGAAATGCAATTCGGAATATATAATACTGATGAGTTGGATACCACCGTTAAGTCGCTAATAAATCGCTTTGGTCAACTCTTAGAGTAAAATACAGACACAACCTGTTTTTTGCTCAAAGATGAGCTGGTTTTGTGGCGGGAAAAATGATTAACGGTAAAGGAGCAGAACAACCATATTCCCGTTACTGCTCTTGAGTTGATGGATAAATGCAATAAGGATGTGTTTGGCATTATTCACAGTTTTCTTTTAATCCTTGCAACGCTTCCGGTTACGAATTCTTCGGCAGAGCGGTCTTTTTCTTCATTGCGGCGCCTTAAAACCTATTTAAGGTTCACAATGAGTGAAAGTCGCCTTTGCGGTTTGGCACTTATGCACATCCACAGACAAATCCCGATCGATATTGAAAAGTAATAACAAGGTTTTCAAATACCGGCTCCAACAAAAAGTTAGATTTTAGCATTTAATTAACTGTTTTAAACTAATTTAACTTATTTTTTTAATTTTTCAAACAATTTTTCTAACTCTTTTAAATAAAAAATGTATTCTTATATTTGATTGAGTTTATATTCAATAACTGCAAATCATTGAAAAGGAAGGAAAACTGCCTCTCCCTTTTCAAAATCCTGGATCCGCGCCTGCTGTGGGCTGTGGCCTACGACTTGACCACATTAAACTCGTTTTGTTGGGAATAGTAAAAAAAAACGATGATAACAATCCGGAAACGATTTAAGCACTTGAGGCAAATATGATCCAAGCAATTCGTGAGCTAAACACCGAAGCCAACAACTTGGTTTTTTTTTAAATTAGAGTGAAAAAATGGGATACCGATGCCATAATTAGTGAAAATGTGTGCTTTTGCTTATAGAGCCATAATACTTGTAGGTACATGGAAATGAATCAATTCTGTTCACTTCATTGTACTTTTTAACCGAAACGTGTAACCAACCCACCCACAGCTACAACGCTAGTTGTCCTTACACATAGTTTACACTCAAAGTTTATAAAAAAATTGTTGACCGATTAGTTGAATCATTGCCCGTTTTCAATACAGTTAGCACCATTTCAGTACAACTGAGAAACTTCGTTTTCCATCACTTATTCAGAGTGCTTTCTTTTATTCACGTAGGTGACAGATTTGAAGGATGTTTATTGAAAAAAGAAATTAATAAAAGAATTTATTGTTTTCTTGGAGTGTTGATTTTTAAAATCAAAATGAAAAGTTCAAGTGACCTTCACTCCTTATGCGTTTCGCCCAGGTACAAACAGTGGGCTCATCAGTTAGATGCTGTTTGTACCTGGGCGAAACGCATAAGGAGTGAAGGTCACTTGAACTTTTCATTTTGATTTTAAAAATCAACACTCCAAGAAAACAATAAATTCTTTTATTAATTTCTTTTTTCAATAAACATCGGCCAGACCACGGGCAACCCTTCTCTAGGTGCAAGAATGCAATCCCATTCCCCTAGAAATATAAAGTTTACATTGTGTTTGCACTGTAAACTTTATATATGTGTCGAGAAACATCGACCAAACATTGCGTCTTAGAAAGGTACAAACAGCATCTAACTGATGAGCCCACTGTTTGTACCTGGGCGAAACGCATAAGGAGTGAAGGTCACTTGAACTTTTCATTTAGATTTGAAGGATGGTCCTACAGTTTAGAAGCTTATTCAAAGTCGGTTGCCTGAGGGGGTTTCGCTTTATTAAGTGAATATATGAACATTTAAGATAATGGTTTCGCATTCGCATGTCTTTCTGTTACACGAGCGGTTCCTGGTTCAAATTCCAACAGAAACCGAAAATGTTTTTCCACGGGCATCGATCGCCTTCCGCGAGGAATTAGCAAGTCCTCCGTTAGTATTCATTCATTACCATGAAAAATGCTTTCTCAACTAGCCGTTCCGAACCAGCAGAAAATTATAGGTCCTCCCCCATTCCCTCACAACGCCTGATTGTGAGAATATCGCCCGGGGCTTCCCGCTCTGTTGCACCACCCTATGTATCTATTTTAACGCATGTGTGTATCTTAACGCAAAACTGGGAAAAGAGGACATCTTAGTAAATGCTGCTAGTGCCTTCAAGGCAGAACCTAATATTACAGACCAAAGCTAACTAATTTGGCGGACGTGTCACTTGTACTCCCATCACGATTGGAGGGGTAAATAAGGTAAACAGAACTTTTGATCAGTTTGAGGCGAAAAATACATCGTGAAATTCGTGTCGGGTCGTTTAAAACGAAACCACCCAACCATTTTCCATAGAAAAGGCAATTTCGATTTTTATTGTTTAATTTGAAGCGAGCTTATCACAGTCGTTTGTGGTCATTCTAGTTGATATCCTCTAATCGTTGATCGAATTAACTCGAATAGTTTTACAAGAACAGTTTGGCACTCGTCTGCACACGATATTCGATAATAATACCAATTCATTTATTGTATTTGTAAATTTGCTTACTATTTTGTGTTTTTCTTAAATGTGTCAAAAATACTTATATATAAATTTTTGGTTTCAAAAAATTCCACATGTGTAGCTTATTAACACCACAAATAACACACGTCTAAAAGATGACCGTCTTACTTTAAAAGAGCATACACTTCGACTCACATTTAAATACATTTTCCATATGGAAAAAAAATTAAAGGGTTGCCTCAAATAAATTTCCAGGAAAATGAAAGGACATATTCGATACGTTCAACGTTAAATTCTTAAGAATTCCGAAACCGAAAATACTCAACTTGTGCAATATGTGAGTCGTGTATCGTACACTTTGAAAATTACTTGCACAATGTTGCATCTAATTCTCTGATTGGATATATTCGACAGTTGTAAAATACTCACGTCTATAAATTTAAAATTTCCTTTTCCTTTCCTGCACAAATTAAATTCTACTGGACTAAGACCTTTAGCAATAATAATAAATAGAAATGTTATTGATTGATTGTCCCTTTTTTATAGCAAACAAAAAGTAGAATCTTCATCAAATAGTCAATCGACAGGTGGGCAGGGCACTATTTATTCACTCAAAATTTAATGGGAGGTCCTTTTCTGGTCATATCATATGTGACGATCTCGTTTTATTTTATGTTTTTCATTTGGCACTTCTGTTGAAGCAGTGTGCTCAGTTTTATTCGAGTATATCCCAAACATCTAATAGATGGAGTTCTTACTTCAAGGAGAACTAACGAGTGATTTTTTAAGAAATATTTAAGCGGTAACACCACTGTAAGTTTTACAAATGAGTAATAATTTTTTTTGTAATAATAATTATTTTTATTGAACGTTATATACAATTGATACTTGTACTAGATTTTAGAGTTTAAACATGATAATGCTGAAGGAATTTTCCCTAAGCGTTGGAAAAAGCAACGGCTTGTACTTATCAGCAAAAATAAGGGAAACCCGGAGTCTCCATCCTCATACAGACCTCTGTGCATGCTGGACACAGCAGGCAAGCTCCTAGAAAAGCTATTGCAACCACGACTCATAGCCGCTATTCAAAGAATGGGAGACTTGTCTGAAAGACAATATGGCTTTAGGAAAGGACGCTCAACAATAGGGGCAATAGAAGAAGTAGTAAGGGCTGTCGAAAATGCTCAACAAGGCAGCCAAAACACCAAGAAAATTGTGCTGCTGGTAACACTTGATGTACGAAACGCTTTCAATTCAGCCCGATGGTCAAACATGATTGATGCACTTGAAGGAAGATTCCAAATTCCAGAGTATCTCTTACGGATGATAAAAGATTATCTCAAAGAACGAGAACTTATCTACCAAACTACTGAAGGAATGATACAAAAAAACATCACAGCTGGAGCAGCACAGGGATCTATCATTGGACCAGACCTCTGGAACATCTCCTACGATGGCATTCTCTGTATGGAAATGCCCGAAGACTGCTTTTTGGTTGGATATGCTGATGACGTTGCTGCGGTGATAACTGCAAGGGACACCGAAAGTGCACAGAGAAAGTTGAACCAAGTGATGCGAAGGACAAATTCCTGGATGGAGGAACATGGGCTGTCGCTGGCTACTGAAAAGACCGAAGTATTAGTTCTAACGAAAAAACGAATTCCCACGGTCATCGATTTCCACATCGAAACCGAACTTATAAAAAGCAAAAACGTGATAAAGTATTTGGGAATAAAGCTCGACACAAAACTGAGCTTTTGGGACCAGATACGAACGGCAGCTGAACGCGCATCAAAGGTTACAAACCACCTTTCTAGGCTGATGGCAAATATAGGTGGACCATCCGAAAGCAAACGGAGACTTCTCCTGGCAACAACCCATTCAATTCTGCTGTACGGAAGCGAGATTTGGGCTGAAGCACTTAAACATGAAAAGTACCGCAAAAAACTAGCATCGGTACAGAGGCGCGGTGCCTTGCGAATAGCGAGCGCGTACCGCACGGTGTCTGAGCCAGCAATCCTTGTAGTTGCAGGTGTCGTACCAATTGACCTCCTCGCAACACAAAGACAATACATACATGAAAAGAAAGCAGAAATGGGCGTGGAAGCGGCGAGCGCGGAAGCGAAAGCAATCACACAGCAGAAATGGCAAGCACGCTGGGAGTCCGAAAGCAGAGGACGCTGGACTGCTAGGCTGATCGGAGACATAAGCGAATGGAGTAACCGGAAACACGGTGAAGTGAACTACTACGTCACACAGTTCCTCACCGGACACGGGTATTTCAACGCTTTCCTGCACAAAATTGGAAAAAAAAGAAGTCCTTCGTGCCAGTACGGAGATTCGCTGACAGACGACGCTTATCATACAGTGTTCGAGTGTAGGAGATGGGAATCTCCCCGTCAGGAAATAAATAGAGTTATCGGAGAGCTCAGCCCGAATAATATCATCCAGGAGATGCTGAGAGACGAGGAGAGTTGGAGGCGAATCAGCCTGTATCTGACGCAGATCCTGAAAACAAAGAAACAAGAAGAGGTAGCTGAGGAACAAGAACCTGCCACCTAGACACGGATCCCCCCTTGAAGAAATGCGCAAGTGGTCCCGAGGGGAAGATCAGCGAGACACTTTTGGAGTTTTAGTCGGTATGCCAAGCTTACACCTTGGAGAGTCCGACACACGGGGAAGTATGGATACTTCCTTACGGTGCGTAATGCATTTCTCCAAAAGTAAATAAAAAAAAAAAAAAAAAAAAAAAAAAAAAAAAAAAAAAAAAAAAAAAAACTAGATTTTAGAGTTTAAACATGATAATGTAAGAATGTTGGCACATAGGGGACCTAACCAAATACATTGTCTAGAATTGAAATAATAACTTAATATTATATAGCTGAAAAGAAAAGAAAAATCTTAATTATAAGTCGGTTGACTTGGGTGATCTTGGGATGTTCCGTCCCGGTTGTCGCTGGCGTTCCTCAGCATGGGGAGGTGGTAGGGGGTGGGATTAGCCACGGAGATATGGCTGACCCAAGGTAAGCGTAGAAATTGGTGGCTTCGTCGTTGGCTGGTATTATTTCTTCGTTCAAATTGTTCATCACGCTTAGATATCTTGGCTCGGGGTGTTGGTCCTCACTGGTCATCCTTCTCACCAAATGATTCGAGTGGTTGTTGATATCAGCAGCCGTTTTCCTTACTGTCAATAACACGTATTGATCTAAGGGCATCACTTTGGCTTTCTCGTACACAAGCTGGTTGCTGTAGTGTCTTTGGCGCTGGTGGTTGAAAGGGAGGCCGGTGCAGAGTCTCAGAATTTTCCTTTCGAAAAGTCGGAGCTCCTTCATCGCTGTCTTGGAGATGGCAAACCAGACTGGGCTGCCGTAGTTGATGACAGGTCTCAGTAGTTGCTTGTACATCAGAAGTTTCGTTGACTAACTTAGTCCTGTTTTTCCTCTCATCAAATGGTAAAGTCGGTGGAAAGCGAAATTGGCCTTCTTCAGTACAGCGCATGAGTGCGGGTTAAATCTAGGCACCTCGTTAAAGTTGATACCTAAATACTTCGCGTTCAGTTGGGCAGTCAGACTGGTTCCATCGGGTAGCGATAGTGATGTTGCTCTGCACCTTCCAGCAGTACGGCAGCCTCTATAAACTCCAGGCCTTCTGAAGCAGATGAGTTCAGATTTGGTTGAGTTGGCCCGTATACCCCACTTACTATAATAGGCATATAGTCTGTGGATGTGAGTTTCCACTCTCCGTGCAGCTATGGATGGCGAAAAAGATGTGCAGTATGTTAAGCAGTCGTCAGCGTAAAGCAAGTTTTCGCAGTCCCTTGGGGAAGGCTGGTCCGACGTCATTATGTTGAAGAGGAATGGCCCTAGCTTCGATCCTTGAGCAACTCCTGCTCTGATGCTTTTGGTGGTGGATTTTGCGCTTCCGACTTGAACGAAGAAGTTCCTGTGGGAGAGAAAGGAAATATCATCACTGTCTGTGGGAGCATCTTCAGGATGAAATTAGAAACACCATCTGGTCCTGTTGACTTCTTGGGCTTGGAGCTGTTGATTATTTCCGCAATTTCTTCCGGATTGCACAGGTTTGGACAGTTGACTGCGGGTCACTCAACAGGTTGGTGTTGCTGAAAGTGGTTTCATCAGTGTTGGGCCCAAGGGTCAGTTGAACGGATGTTTTGATTTCGTCCAGAAAGTCAAGGTCATCGGTTGGTGTGGGCACAAAGTTGCCTTCAAAATGTTTTGCGAACGCTTCCACTTTCTCCTGATTGGTTTTAGCATCTCCTTCGTTGGTTGTGATGACTTCCGGGATTGAATTCTTACAACCAACTATCTTGTTGATTTTTTTTGAACACATCAGGTCCAGGTTTTATTTCTTGTAGATTCTTTTGGATTTGAACATCATTGTAGTGACGGATCGCGTTCCGGAACATTATATTGACTTGCTGAAGCTCGCCCCAAACAGTTCGGTAGCTGACATTGGTCGTGTTGAGTTCCCTTTGGTGGATTCGCTGTAGCCTCTTACGCAATACTTGCCTGTGCTTGTACAGGTTGTTCGCGTAGTCAGGGAGATGCTAGTATCTATCACTACTCGTTTTCGGTTGCTTTTGGCGGTCAAGTGCGCTGGTAATTGCGTGCTCTAGCGTCTCAAATGTCGACCACGGCTAGGTTTAAAATTTTGCCATACATTTTATCATTTCGGCCGTTATCTCACGAAGAAAGGCTTTGGGCTTCGTGTTGGCTTCGAGAGCGTTATTCGAAGCGAGCTTGTCTCTACAGACATGAACCCTAACATAGCCTCACAATAGGTGTTAATGCCTGAATTTCAATCAAGCTTCGGCTTTAACTTCAACCCCGTTTGCGAACGCTTTGGTTTTGCTTTGAATTGACATTACGATTTTGTTGTTGTTTTTGTTTTACTGTCAATGCAAGCAGAAGTTCATCTGAACTGAACTTTTCATTGTCTTGTACACGAACCAATCTTCTTCTTCTTCTTCTTCTTTTCATTTCCGGCGTTACGAGTAGTGATCTTAAAGCGATCACAACTCTCCCACTTTTCTGCTTCACACTAGTGATCCGCCTGTGGGGTACGCCGCGTTGACCTCAGAAAGCGTCGGCAAGCCTCCCGGTTTTGGATTGTTCCATGTCTGAGGCCAACCAAATGCTGCTGTTTTTGCATTTGCTTGTACCAGGAGTGTTTTGGCCTGCCTTTTCTTTTTCGTAGCGAATTTGTTGAAACGTTGTACGATATTGCCTTTTGGACGGGGTTCTGCGGATCTCTCCTTTGAACATGACAATACCAACTGAGCCGGTCGTGCTGAATTTTATCAAGATGGTACTTTTGACATGAAGGCTTCCACGGATCTTAGTACTTCTAATTCGATCAAGCTTTGTTACTCCTGCTGTCATCCGAAGCATCTTCATTTCGGCTGCCGTCAATTTGCTCTCATACTTTTTGTACATTGTCCAACATTGTGAACCGTATATCAGAGCAGGACGGACAACTGCTGTGTAGAGTCTTCCCTTCAGCTTAGGGGGCATTTTTCGATCACAGAAGATAGCGGAGTTTTCTCGCCACTTCATCCACCCTACGCTTACTCGATGATTGATGTCGTGATCACAAGTTGCTTCACTAATGATCATAGATCCCAGATATTTAAACTTTTCACACTTGGGAAGCACATTTCCATTCAAATAAATGTCTGGAATAGGCTTGTCTGGATCAGAAAAAGGGCAGCACAGGAATTCAGTCTTTTTAGCGCTAATACGGTACCCATTTCCTTCCAGAACATCAATCCAAACGACAAGTGCTCGTTGCAGGGATGTAGGATCCTCGCTTATGATGGCTCCATCGTCAGCAAAGAATAATTGTTGTGCTTTACTGTCCGTTACTTTTCCTTCGAGCAAATAATCCAGAACAGCAATAAAGAGCAGTGGACTCAAGACACTTCCCTGATGTACACCTACTGTTATTTGGAATTCTTCGGTGACTCCAGCTGGGCATCTCACTTCTGTAACTGCTCCCTCGTACATGTCCATAATTATTCGCACATAGGCTTCAGGAACTCCTCGGTGTCTGAGGGCCACCCATATCAGATCAGTCAACCAACACAATATGCAAATCCTCTAAGGCATCTCGGTGTTTTTCCATAATGATTCTTATACTTTGGATTGCGTCTGTAGTTGACTTACCCGCGACAAACCCGCATTGGTCATCAGACAGCCTTATTATTTTCCGCAGTCGGCTATCCAAAACCCGCTCAACGATCATCATAGTGTGGGACATCAACTTGATCGAACGATAGTTGTCACAGCTTCTGGTATCTCCCTTTCCCTTGTACATTGGAAGAAGAAAACTTTACACGAACCAATGTAGCATCGAATTTAAAGCGACGCGACGTTGTATCAAAAAGTACTGATTTCCTAATGATTGAACTCATAAACGTCAGGCGAAATCAAAGCTAAAGCAGCAGTGCATAAATCACGAACCCAAAAGTGAAATAATCTGTTCACCGAACTCGCCTCTCAATTGGTCCTATGTTAAGTCGAAGTATCCAAAAATGTCAAAGCCTTCGGTTCGCATTTCAAACTTTGAACTAAAATTTTCTCCTTAAGTAAATATGTAGTTCGATGTAATGCTTCTTCTAAAAGCAAATGGGTCTACCTTAACCTCGTTTAGATTAGACAGATTGATGAAAAATTGGTGTTAGACGAGGAATTTTCTAAGAACCGTTGCGTTGGTTCTCAGAAAATTCCTCGTCTAACACCAAGTTTGTACCTTGTACGAGTATCTCACGAAAATTTGAAACCAATATAGAGTAACATACATGTATAGTTTTCGTTCTACAAAATATCCAATAAAAAAGTGATTCATGTTCCAATTCATACCAACATATCACCAAATAACCTTCTTTAGAAATCCTTAACATCGCATTTGCTTGCGTGTAAGGTCGTGCCATTTAATTTTTATCATTAAATATGTACATTGTACACGCGTCTTTAATGATTTTGGAAGTGCCTCGAGGGATTGATAATTCATATTCTCCAAAATTTCGACTCGAGCCAACGGGCAGTGCGCTATGTCCTTGTGAAACAACTTGCAAAAGAAACGCTTTCATGTTTTCTTTTTTGACAGCGCTAATTAACTAGTAGTTCTGTGATGTGGAGAAGTGATTAGTGGCAAACATGGTTAATTATTTATTAAAAGAGCATTATGTTTACGGACATAGTCGACATGTACAGGATGTAATGCTTAATGGGATTGTTGATTTTGTTCTTTTAGTTTTTTGTTATCCAAATGATTAAAGAGTCGACCCTAAGTGCAAAATTTATTCGTCTAAAGCGGCCTGGGAAAAATGCAAACACTGCTTGCATCAGATATACATATGATATACACCTGCTAAGTCGTTGGGGCTCCTTATTCCGCCATTGAAGTCCTTTTGAAATGAAACTACCGGTTTTTTGGAGTCTGCTTTAAACACCAAATACACATTTATAAAGTTTTATGAGCTTCCCCATAACTTACCCATGCAATGTTAGAATACTTTTTTATTAGGACAAAACTCAGGGCTTCAAAGACTTCTTTCATTCACTTGATACTAGCCTTTTAACATCGCACTCCCAATCCGACTCAATAGAGTCTATGCAATGCAAAGAGTGTCACTCTTGTACTCTATTACGCATATTTACAAGATACAACTCTCATTCAAAAAACCAATTTCCATACAGTTCTCAAAAAGCAATCATAATCTTAATCCCATGGGCCATTTACCTACTTTTTTAGCACACAACACAGTCCATTTGTAACTAATCAAATCGTTTAGCTTTAAACGACTCTACTCAATGGAATAGAGTTAAGGAATTTTATTAGAAATTATTGCGAAAAATGGATACGTCCTTACAATCGTTTTTATGGTGCCAATTTACCTTACAAAACAATACGCACACTTCAGCCGCATCCAATCTAATGGCCATTTCAAAACGCAAAAGGGTCAAACCAGAAACAATTCAAAAGCCGTTTCGGTATTTTTATGAAGAGCATTTTTGCGATTTCTGATACTTGAAAATTGGGTGGTTCACTATGGTAATCGAAATTTATTGAAATGCGTTTGTAACCCTTTTTTTGGGAATGAAACTAGAACTGACCTTTGGATATTGAGTATTATGATTGCCAATAGAATGGAGGCTGTAATCGTCTCTTCGATTTCGTTTATTTGATATTTTTATTGCATTCGTTTGAATACTTATTGAATCGGAATTAGGTGGAAGTAGTATTTATGGCAAATTGCAGGCAAAAAAGATACGTTTTGTGAATGCTAATATAGGAGTGTATGTAGTGCTGTATGGATGATAACTTCAGGAGATGAAGAAGAAAACAACTCTTATACTTGGGATTCAGAATTGCAAGTATTCTGAGGAAGGATTATACGTTGTTATTTTTTGGGTTTCTTATATGGATACCTTCTAAAGATCATTTAGAAAGCTACAAAAGCTGGCGCAAAATAATTACACACTGTCTCTTTCGGCTTTGAACCAGTGCTGCCATGACCAACATTATTTATGAGTCGAATGAAGAAAGAGTCCTTTTGAAAAAATTAAAGAAAAACAATAAAATAAAACGATACTTTATCGATTTTTTTCTTAAGAAACTACACAAAACTTAAGTAAAAAAGGTTCTGACCTTTCACGTTCAATCATTTTCAGATAAAAGCTTTTTTGTGAACATGATGACCGCTTCCATATCAAATCTATAAAATTGTATAGTGTTCTTAAAATTTCCTCTAAGCAGCTGCTGAACTTAGAGGCACAGCCTTCAATCCATATTAATATTATAAATGCAAAAATAGCTCTGTTTTTCTGTCTATCCAAGCCACTGAGCCGATTTAAATGAGATTTGGTACAGAAATAGTCTACAACCCTGAGGAATGTTACAGGTTATACATTTATATTATCCCTATGCTCCCACGGGAAATGGGAACCTAGAAACAATTACACCGACGTCAAAAATTCTTTTACCGTAGGAGTGCTTCATTATCCTCGAGTAACGTAGAATAAAATTCATATTCCCACGGGAACGGAACTTAAACCAAAAATTCTTTTTTTAATTGGAATACTACCATATCAATAAATACATTTAAGTTTATGCTTAAAGACACCTACTCCACTGGTATAGGACAGTACCTAAATATACATTTTGTATGATTATACGTTGTACGTAAGGCTCTCGACCACTTCTTCTTAGTGACTAAACATGCCCTTTTTAGAAATACCGTTTTTCAAAAGTTTTTTTAAAAGATGTTCATCATCTTTCATATATCATCTACATATGTATATAGAAATGGTTCTATGCTACAGACTCTTAAACAGTCCATCGGATTTATTAGAAAATTTTTATTCCAAGTATAGTTTAGTACTGGTGTAGTTCCGATAGGAACGGGACCAGCAACAGGAACTTAGAAACTTTGAAACCAATTTCAACATTAGGATGGGAAACTTAAAACTTTCTGGCAATCCTCAGCTTATCCCAACGGGTGTTCCCGACAATTTCTGGTTCTTTGCCAATTTTGTATGAGCTACGTTTTAAATAAGTTAAACCCGAATAATGTAGTACCCTTGGCGTGATGGCTAACATGTTATCGTGTTAACCGGTTGGTTCGTGGTTTGAATCCCAACAGAAGCAAAATATTTTTCTACGGATATCGCCTTTCGCGAGGAATTAGCAAGTCATCCGATAAATTCATTAAATTTATTGACATGAAAAGCACATTCTCGATTAAGGCGTTCGGAATCGGTAAAAAATTATAAGTTACCTCCATTTCCATACAAAGATAATGGTTGTGAGAAATGCGCTAGGCCCCGCGGCTAATCGCTCTATTGCGCCATCCTATTTATTTTTATTAAGCAACGAATAACTCAAGTTTCTGGTTATAATTATTTTTATTTCGTCAAATATTTTCATAAGAATTTGTCATCGCACATTTTACATTTTCAGAGATTTGGTATAATATACCTTTCAGTTATAACATTATTTAATTTTTTTAAGAATGATTATTTAATACATTAATTTATATTAGGAGGAAAGACGAGTAAAACCCCCTAAAGCATATAGCGTTACGTATACGCATGTTATGGCAATAGTAAGCCATTTAACGTAATATTTATAAATAAATTAGTGTGTAAATTTTTGAATATTTAAAATTTAAATTTATTTGTTTAAATTTTTGAATATTTATATACATTTTGTATATATGTATATAATTTTTATTTTTATTTGCATTGAGTATGCAATAATTAAATAAATAAATAAATAAATAAATAAATAAATAAATAAATAAATAAATAGACAAATAAATAAATAAATAAAAAAAATATAAGTAAATAATAAATTAATAAATAATTAACAAATTAATAAATAAATAAGAAGATGAATTAAATATATAAATAAATAAATAAATAAATAATATAGGTGAAGTGGAAATCTGTTTTTCCGTCGGCTTTTTTGGTCACATTAGTTTTGTTGAAAGTTGAGATTTGATACTTTGTTTTTAAATACTTTGTTTATTTTATTGTTATCAAATTGTTCTAATTTTTATATGTTTGATTTATTGAAAATAAATATTATTACTGTTCAGAATCTTAAAACATCAGGTTATGGGCCTTATCACGAACTAAATACAAAATAATAAGGAAATTTGTATTGGGAAAAGATGTCTGAAACGAAATTCAGTATTGAAAAGCTTCGGGGAAGCGAAAACATCGAAGACTGGAAATTTTCCGTTGAAGCTTATTTCCAAATGAAAGGACTTTGGACGGCTGTTTCTGAAGGTAGTGAGACGGAGAAGGATGCAACGAAGCTCTTAAACGCAAAATCGGAGCTTATATTGCTTGTTGAAACATCCATTTATCCTCATATAAGACATTGCAAAAGCGCTAATATTGTTATTAAATGGTTATTCAAAAGTTTTAAAGAAAAGAAAACAAGTCTTTATTCAATGAATGTGAAAAAACAGATTGAATATATATTTGAATCTAGAAAATGAAATGATTCAATGACAATAGACTATTTTGATGAAACATAAAATAAACAAGTTTTCAATAAAACAAGTAATAATATTTAAAATTCAACACTCCCACTTTCTATTGAAAACTCCAATTTTCTTTCGAATATAAAGAAAACGTTCTTTTGGTAATGCCCTTGTAAAAATGTCCGCAATATTGTCTTTTGTTGATATATATTCTAAACTAAAATAGCCTTCTTCAAATTTTTCTCGAATGAAATGGTATCTTACATCAATGTGCTTACATCTTTTATGAAACTCGGGATTTTTTATTAATTTAATTGCACTTTGGTTATCCATATGAAATTTTGTAAAATCTTTTGTATGATTTGCCAGAAGTTCCGAAAACAATCGTTGAAGCCAAATTAATTCTTTTATCGCATCTGAAGCCGCTATATACTCTGATTCTGTTGTAGACAATGATACACATTTTTGCCTCGTACTGCTCCAACTTATTATTCCATCATTATATTTAAAAATAAAACCAGATGTTGATCTTCTCGTATCAATATCTCCAGCATAGTCAGCATCACTATATCCACATAAATAATTTTGATCTTCTTTTGCATGATATAGAATTCCATAACCAATTGTTCCTTTAATGTATTTTAATATGCGTTTTAAAGCGTTTTCATGAATGATTTTTGGCTTTTCCATATAACGACTTACTAAACCAATTGCATAGCTAATGTCTGGTCTTGTAGCAATTGCTAGATACATCAAACTTCCAATTAGTTCTCGGTATGGAAATTTACTCGAATCCGAATCTTCAAATTTTGAAAGTACTTGATTTGGATCAGCTGGAATTGACACAGGATTACAATTTTCAAAATCAAATTTTTGCAGTATTTTCTTGACATAGGCGGTTTGGTGCATGAATATGGAGCCATCAGGAAGATGATCAATCTCAAAACCAAGAAAACAACCTATTTTCATTTGCTTAATTTCAAAATGTTTTTGTAAATGTTCTAATACTGAATATACAGTAGACTCATCATCACCACAAACGATTCCATCATCGACATATAAAGCCAATATGAGTAATTTTCCGTTCTCATTACTGTAGAACACACAAGGATCCGATTCACTAGTTTTGAAACCAAAAAAATTAACAAATGTTTTAAATTTTCGATTCCAGCATCTAGAAGCTTGTTTCAATCCATACAAACTCTTCTGTAATCTACAAACTCGTCCACTCTTATCATCAAAACCAACTGGTTGGTGCATATAAACAACTTCTTCCAAATCGCCGTTTAGAAAAGCCGTTTTCACATCGAATTGCTTTATATGCATCTTCTTCTTCGCAGAAATAGCAAGAATCGCTCTCAATGACGTAAAACGAACCACTGGACTGAATGTTTCTAGATAGTCTTTTCCGTATTCTTGATGGAATCCACGACAAACCAATCTTGCTTTGAAACATTGAATCGAGCCGTCGGTATTAGTTTTCACCTTAAAAATCCATTTGTTATCAATTACCTTTTGTCCACATGGTTTTTTAACTAAACTCCAGGTCTGATTTTCCATAAGTGAATTGATTTCTTCATCCATCGCTTTGAGCCATTGTTTACGTTCTATTGAATTGACAGCTTCTTCATAGGACTTCGGTTCATTAGTTATCGTCAGTAAAGCCTTCGCCATCGAAGTGTGTTCTTGTCGCTTCCGTAAACGTGTAGTTAAAATATTGCTTTCTTCTATGTCTGATGATAAAACTGGTTTACTTGGAACATTCTTTTCAGATTTTTGACTAATTTCAGGTGTTCGATTTTCATTTTGACGAATTTCAGTTGATTGTCTTTCAGGTAGATTTATTAAGTCCGGTTGAATAATTTCGCTTGATTGGTTCTCTTCTTGTACATCATTATATTCTTCTTGAACAACACATTCTTCACGAACAATAGATTCCTTAACTTTTTCATTTATTACTTTCATAGAAAATGTGTCTTCTGCCAAAAACTTTACATCACGGACAGTTGTAATAATGTTATTTTCATCAATAACACGGATTCCTTTTTGAAACTCATCGTACCCAACAAATAAACATTTTCTGGATTTTGGATCTAGTTTTTTTCTTTTTTCTTTCGGAATATGACAATAAACTTCTGAACCAAAAACCCGAAAATGTTTGAATTGACATGGTTTCCCGTACCAAAGTTCAAATGGTGTCTTGTCTTTAACATTGCTTGTTCCCGTTCTGTTCAAGATAAAAACAGCAGTCTGAACTGCTTCTGCCCAAAGTTTAGGAGTAAGATCCTTCGTATCATCGACCGAGCTGATTCCATTATTGTCCGATTCTCTCGTTCAATACAGCCATTTTGTTCTGGGGTGTAAGCAACTGAACGACAATGACGAATACCATTTTCTTCTAAAAATTTCTTAAAATTGTGGTTTACAAATTCAAGACCATTATCCGTTTGAAAGATTTTTATACGATGTCCACATTGTTTTTCGGAAATTTTTAAAACAACTTTAAATTTTTCCAACGCTTCGAATTTGTTTTTCAAAAAATACACAAAACGAAATTTTGAAAAATCATCTTTGAAAAGCAAAAAATACCTGGATCCCCCAAATGAATCTTCTTCTATCGGTCCACATATGTCTGCATGCATTATTTCACCACAATGCAAAGATTTTTCTTGTCTACACTTGAAGCTCAACCGATGTTGCTTGCCATATGCACATCCATCACAATCGAATTCTTCATCAGCAAAAGAAATATTGTGTTTCTTTAAAAAACTTCTTACGTGTGTTAAATTTTGATGACCCAGACGTTCATGCCAGATTTTTATAGAGTCTTTTTTCATAGTTAACATCGAATTTTCGAAAATTGGTTCAATTACTTCAAAAAGCATTTGAAACATGCTTCCTTTTCGTGCTCCCACTGCAACAACATTTTCGCCATCCAATAGCTTGAAACAATTCTTATCTGAAAAGCTTGTATGGCCATGATCCGTTGCTTTTGTTGATGAAAACAAATTTGCAAATAAATTTGGAGCAAACAAAACGTCTTTAATCGTTTTTTCTTTCCAATTGATCCCATTGAAAGATAGAATTTTTAAGTCACCTTGTCCAATAGCATGCATTACTTTTCCATCGCCAAGCATAATTTCGATCGGTTTATCCAATTTGGTAAATGTTGTGAACCAATCACGACGTCTACAAATGTGATTTGTAGCACCTGAATCTAAGTACCAAACATCACAGGATTCCAAGTGTTCAATTATATTGCTGAAGAAAACTTTGTCGCCATCTTTAGGTTCCTTAACCCTACAATCTCGTTTCCAGTGTCCAGATAAACCACACTTGAAACATTTACCAGGTCGCTTCGTCCTGTCCATCTTTGGAAAATTTGATTTTGTTATTGCTCCAGTGTTTCGCTTTGCCAACAAAGCTTCATTTGCCCGACCCTCGCTTAAACATATATTGTCAACTCCAAGTCGACTTTCTTCAACTAAAAGCCTGTTTAGCTGTAGAGTCCCACGCTGTATAAAAGTGTCTATATTCTGGTGGCAGCGTCATTAATATTTTTGTGATCAACATACTGTTGTCTATAGTGACACCCGCAATTTTCAATTTTTCAGCGATATTTTCTATAGTTGATATATGTGTTGCAATATCGTGCTCTGGATTTTTTTGATACAGATAATATTGCTCTTCCAGAAGATGTTTCGCTGAATCATTGTTTTGTTCATAAATCGAATGTAACTTATTCCACATATCTTTTGAAGTGGAATAGTTACATAAATGAATCAGAATTTTTTGCCCACACGAATTCACAATTAGTTTCTGTGCCATAGCGTCCTTTTTATACCATTCTGTCATAGCTGGTTCTTCATTTGGTATTGACTGCGTTCCGTCTACATATCCATAGAGTTGCATCGCTTTCAGGTTTACTGTAACTTGGAACTTCCACATCATCCATTGTGAAGGGTTTGTAAATTTTTCAATTGTTGAAATACTTCCTTCCATCTTGACTTTTGCAATAATATGCTTTGCTCTTTATCGATCCCTGCGTCTTCGGTAATTTTCTATTACAGACACTTTCAATTATTTGAAACACACAAAATATTGCCAATTATTCTTAAAAACTTTTAATATTTGCCTGGGCCCATAACCTATTGTTATTAAATGGTTATTCAAAAGTTTTAAAGAAAAGAAAACAAGTCTTTATTCAATGAATGTGAAAAAACAGATTGAATATATATTTGAATCTAGAAAATGAAATGATTCAATGACAATAGACTATTTTGATGAAACATAAAATAAACAAGTTTTCAATAAAACAAGTAATAATATTTAAAATTCAACAGCTAAGGAGATTTGGGATTCTCTTCAGAAAATTTTTCAAGATTCTGGTCTTGTGAGGAGAGTTGGGCTCATCCAAAAGTTTTGTTCTACAAAATTGAAAGATTTTTCTACCGTAGATGCGTACGTTAACGATGTGTTAAATACATCATACAAGCTCAGGTCTGTTGGTCTCAACCTAGATGAAGAATGGATAGGATCAATGCTTCTAGCTGGTCTTCCCGAAGAATACAAGCCAATGATAATGGGAATCCAAAGCTCTGGGATTCTTATTACAGGAGACAGTATTAAAACCAAAATTCTTCAAGACATTAATCTGGATTCAAGTCAAGATACTGCTTTTGTTGGCAAGAACAAGAAAAACTTTGGGAATAAGAACTTTAAGGGTCCTAAATGTTACAACTGCAACGAATTTGGCCATATTGCTGCTAAATGTCCAAAAAAGAATAAGAACCTTCAAGAAAAGAAGAATGCGATGTTAGGATGTTTTTCTGTCTCGGCTCTTGAAAAAGAAGAATGGTATTTTGACTCGGGAACGTCAGCTCACATGTGCTCAAATAGTACATGCTTTTCAAGTAAGATGGAAAATCTTAATTCTGAGGTAATTGTTGCAAATAATTCAAAAATGCAAGTCCAAGGTATAGGTAGAGTCGATATGAAGATATCTAATGGAAAATTCAAAGAAAATGAGGTTGAATTTTTAGAAGTCCTTCACGTTCCTGACTTATGCATTAATCTCTTATCTGTCTCGAAAATTGTTCAGAAGGGTTTTTCAATGATTTCAAAAGACCAAAGGGGTAATGTTGTTGCAACTGCAAGCTTGGTGAACAATATGTTCCGACTCAACAGACCGCACAACCAAAGTGCATATTTTACAAAAAATGTAACTTCACACTTTGAACTTTGGCACAAGCGTGTTGGACATCCAAGTATCGAAACCACACAAGCTATGATTCCGAAAGTGGTGCAGAATATTGATTGCGATAGCTCAAAAATCAATTGCATCACATGTATCAAAGGTAAAATGGCACACCAGCCTTTTAACTCAATTGGTAACAGGGCAGAATCAATTTTAGAACTGATACATACAGATCTCTGTGGTCCGATTGAACAAAAATCAATTGGAGGTTCAAAGTACATGCCTTTATTCATTGATGATTTTTCAAGAAAAGTCTTTGCGTTTTTCATTAAAAGCAAGAATGAGGTAGCGGAAAAGTTCCTTGAGTTCAAAAATTTTGTAGAAAATCAGACTGGTAACAAAATAAAAGCCATTAGAAGTGACAATGGAAAGGAATATTGTAATTTTAAGATGAAGAAGATTCTAGCAGATGCAGGCATTCAACATCAAACAACGGTTCCATATTCTCCACAACAAAACGGGATGGCAGAGAGAATGAATAGAACCATAATCGAAAAAGCACGTTGTCTTCTCATCGAGTCTGGTTTACACAAACGATTTTGGGCCGAAGCTGCAAATACGGCCGTTTATTTAACAAACAGAACACCTTGCAAAGGTACAAAAGAAAAAACACCTAAAGAAATCTGGAGTGGAAGAAGAGTGAATCTGCAGCATCTTAAGGTTTTCGGTTGTCAAGCAGTTATTCACATTCCAAAAGAAAAGCGGAAGAAACTCGATGCCAAGGGAAAAGAAGTAATTTTTGTCGGATACTGCACACACTCAAAATCATATCGCTTCTACGATGTAAAGAAAAAAGAAGTCGTAATAAGTCGAGATGCAGTTTTCCATGAGCAAATTTTTCCAAAGGATGGTGAGACAAACGATACATCTTATTGTGATATTTTTACAGGATATGATTCAGTGGGGAATGAAGACGAAATTTCATCAGCTGATTCAAACAATGAAATAACAATCGAAATAAGTGACGAAACGGCAAGTGAAAACAGTTTTCTGGATGCCCAAGATGATTTCATTGTTGAAGAATCTTCAGAAGGAATCATATCTGACAGAGGAATTGGACGATCTACCAGAATAAGAAATCCACCTGAAAGATACGGTTACCTATCGTACATGGCTAACGACAATGAAGATCCAAAGACAGTTGCTGAGGCAATGAAGAGCGAACATATGTCTGACTGGAAAAAAGCAATGAACGATGAATATACAGCTCTTTTAAAAATGACACTTGGGAAATAGTTTCATTATCAAAAGGAAAGAAAGCCATAAATTCCAAATGGACATTCAAGACGAAAAAAGATGCAAGTGGTAATGTCGAAAAATATAAAGCTAGATTGGTCGTTAAGGGGTATTCGCAACGTCAAGGGATCGATTATCAAGAAACATTTTCTCCCGTCGTAAGGTACACGTCCATAAGGGTACTTTTAAGTTTGGCTGTACGATATGATTTGGATATCGATCAAATGGATGTTGTGACTGCTTTCCTGCAAAGTGAACTTAACGAAGAGATTTACATGAATCTTCCTGAAGGTTTTGATTATGTTCAAAATAAAGTATGTAAACTCAAGAAATCACTGTACGGCCTCAAACAAGCTAGCAGAGTTTGGAATAAGAAATTGGATGAAACTTTAAAGAAAATTGGACTTAAACAATCCAAAACCGATCCGTGTATTTATTACAAGACAAACAGCACAGATAAGACTTTCGTCGCTATTTACGTAGACGACATCCTGATTTTTACAAACAACAAAGATGAAAAAAGAATTATCAAAGAAAATTTGGCAAAATCATTCGAGATGAAAGATTTTGGAGAAGCTAAATTTGTGCTTGGTATGCAAATAACTCGCGATCGAGAAAAGGGAAAGTTATGGATAGACCAACGGACATACTTAAAGAATATTCTCAAGCGATTTAATATGGAGGATTGTAATCCGGTATCCACACCCTTAGATATTAACCAAAAGCTTATAAAAGAAACACATCAACAAAGCAAAGACGAAACTGACTACATGAAAGCCGTTCCATATCAAGAAGCTATTGGAAGTATTTTATATGCAGCACAAGTTAGTCGCCCAGATTTATCCTTTGCAGTGGGGGCTTTATCAAGATTTAATAATAATCCTTCAAAATCTCACTGGATAGCGGTTAAACGGCTTTTCCGTTACATTAAAGGAACAATAAACTACAAGCTAGAATACACTCGAGACATTGAAGGACGTTTAGAAGGATTTTCGGATGCTGACTGGGCTAGTGACTCAGATGACAGAAAATCAACTACAGGTTATCTCTTTAAATACCAAGGAGGACCTATTTCGTGGAATTCAAAGAAACAACCTACTGTCGCTCTCTCCACCACAGAGGCTGAGAATATGGCTTTAGCCTCAACATCTCAAGAAGCACTTTGGCTTCAATCTTTATTGCAAGAACTAATTCATTGGAATCAACAACTTATATTGCAATGCGATAACAAGAGTGCAATAAACATATCTAAAAACAACGTTTATCACGCACGTTCAAAGCACATCGACATAAGGCATCATTTCATTCGAGATCTTATAGAAGAAAGTAAATTAGAAGTATTATATTTGAAAACTGAAGAGATGCCTGCTGATGTTCTAACCAAAGGACTCCCTGCTACAAAACATAACAACTGTTGTACTCTCATTGGCATAAAAGTATAAAAATCTAGTGGGGGTGTTGAAAGTTGAGATTTGATACTTTGTTTTTAAATACTTTGTTTATTTTATTGTTATCAAATTGTTCTAATTTTTATATGTTTGATTTATTGAAAATAAATATTATTACTGTTCAGAATCTTAAAACATCAAATTTTTGTAATGAAACAATCAAGTATCAAGTTACATTAACTTTCCCAACGTTTCGGCAGGTGTTGCTGCCTTCTTCTTTTTGTATTTTTTGTTCAAATAAAGTTCCCCTGAAGAAGGCAGCAACCCCTGCCGAAACGTTGGGAAGTTAATGTAACTTGATTGTTTCATTACAAAAATTAATGTGACTAAAAAAGCCGACGGAAAAACAGATTTCCACTTCACCTATATATCCAAAAATTGGTCAATAAATCAACTCTATAAATAAATAATAAACAATATAAACAAATAAGTAAACATAAACATAAATAAATAAGTTATCAAAATAGGAAAAGTGAATTAATAATAAATAAATAAAAATCTAAAATCTTGTTGTGAGTAGTATACACGCTTCCCACATCTCAAAATTCATAAAGGTACATGGCGATCCCCAGATCAATTAACCGTCAACCAAATTGACCATGTTGCGATCGACGCAAGGCTCTCTTCCAGTGTGTTAGATGTCCGAACTTTCCCAGGGGACAACTTTGACTCGGACCACTACCTTGTTGTAGCCAAGGTACGAATGAGGATATCTTGTTCACGACCAGCACGAACTAACGCTGTGAAGAGATATGACGTCGGAAAGCTACAATCGCAAGAGATTGCCAATGCCTTTTCCAATCGAGTGTCCCTTCAATTTATCCTTGAATGATATGCCGCCAGCATTAAGCATTGAAGACTAGTCTACTAGGCAGCAATGCCAAGAAGCCATCAGAACCGCTGCCTCTGAGGTTCTGGGTTTCACTCGGCCACCAAAACGAAACCCATGGTTCGATGAAGAATGCAAGCAGGCAAATGCAGCCAAGCAAAAAGCTCGACTAATGCTGATGCAACAACGAACGAGGGCTGCTTACGATCAGTATAACGAGATCTACAAGGAGAAAAGAAGGGACGAACACCGACTTCTCAAAAAGAAAAAGAAGCAGCATGAGAAGCGCTCGTTTGAGGAAATAGAGAGGTGCCATGACAGGAACGAGATTCGGAAGTTTTACCAAAAAGGTAAAAAGATCCTGCCAGGGTGGCAAACCCCGAACTCAAGCCTGTAAAGACCAGCAGGGAAACATAGTTATAGAGTCACAATCGCTACTGATGATCTGGAAAGATCATTTCTGCAAACTGCTTAACGGCGATGAGGACACAAATTCCGCTGTCAGGCAGATTGCCCCATTCAGCAAGATGACTTTGGAGAATTCACCCTGCTCCGTCAAGGTCGGTAAAGAGCTTACCGAGACCTTTGATGTCGAAAAAGGCTTTAGGCAAGGCGACAAACTGTCATGCGATTTCTTCAACATAATACTTGAAAAGATTGTAAGAAACTCAAATGTCAAGACCAGAGGAACAATCTTTCAAAAGTCTGTACAATTACTCGCCTATGCAGACGATGTTGACGTAATGGGGAGAAAAAAGCGTGATGTCATAGGTGCTTTTGCGAGTATTGAAACAGAAGGGGGAAAAAATGTTTTTGATGGTTAATGAGGGCAAAACGAAGTATATGCTGTCATCAAACAGGGACACAGAACATCGACGAATTGGACAAATCGTCATAATAGACAGACATAACTTCGAGGTAGTACAGGACTTCGTCTACCTAGGATCCGCTGTAGACACGGACAACAACATCAGTGCGGAGATCAAACGGAGAATAACTCTTGCCAACCGTTGCTTCTTTGGGTTAAGAAGGTAATTGAGAAACAAAACCCTCTCCAGAAAAACCAAGGTAACCTTGTGTAAGACCTTGATCATCCCAGTCCTGCTGTACGGCGCGGAAGCATGGACTTTATCGAATGAGGATGAGGAAACTCTTGGTCGTTTCGAAAGAAAAATTCTCCGAATGATCTTTGGTCCGGTATGCGAATGTGTGGAGAAGAAGATACAACAACGAGCTGTATGAGCTGTACCGTGACATGGGCATAGCCAGAAGACTACGCATCGCGAGGCTACGATGGTTGGGTCATGTAGAGCGGATGGACCCAAACGCTCCGGCTCGACGGGTTTTCGAAAGCACATTGCAGGGAAATCGCGGAAGGGGAAGACCTCGTCTTAGGTGGCACAATCAAGTGGATGAAGACCTCAACCGACTTGGAGTGCAAAACTGGAGAGAGGTCGCATGTGGTCGAAGTCGTTATAGAAGGATGTTGGTTGAGGCCCAGGTTCACCCCGAACTGTAATACCCACCTAAGTAGGTATAAGCAAGTAAGTAAGTTACAGACCGGATATACGGAAGTCGGCCATAAGAAATGAAAACGATAAACTTATGGTGGAAGCGCGAAAAAAGATTCATATTTGTTTTAAATCCGAATTGGGTTTAATTATAGACAAGCTGAAACCTGGCTTTGGCAACACAATAATGGCAATACTGCAAGGAAATTCTTCAAAGTATTAAAGGATTAAAAGAAAACTGTGAATAATGCCAAACACATCCTTATTGCATTTATCCATCAACTCAAGAGCAGTAACGGGAAGATCGTTGTTCTGCTTCTTTTCCGTTAACCATTTTTCCCGCCACAACACCAGCTCATCTTTGAGCAAAAAAACAGGTTGTGTCTGTATTTAACTCTAAGAGTTGACTAAAGCCATTTATTAGCGACTTAACGGTGGTATCCAACTCATCAGTATTACATCGAATGAAAATTGTAAGTTTAAATACATGCAAGGTTTCCGGTCGAAATCTGTTATGCAAATTGGTCAGGACAAAGTCAAGTAGAGGTGCATATAACGAGATTCTGTAGTATACCTCAGCTAAATTAGTGTCAAAATTAGCTCGGTGAATTTGGCGTCCACCACGACGTGGAATACGAGGAATTCTCAACTCAGCATTCAACTGATCACATAAATTCTTTGCATGCTGCCAGATGTTGTGGAAACTGGTATCTATGTTCTCCCGGCGACCTTAAAGAACGGAAATCGTGTTTCGTTCACCAGCATTGCGCTGCTATTCCAGCCAAGAGATTTAGATTGTAGTAACTTGCTCAAGGACTGTGTTAAAGACAACACATCACTCAAACACAGTACTGATACAATAAACTGTGAATTGCATAAAGATGTTATAAGTAAGAAAGCCTTGGCACTACGATATCGTTGCCAACGCTTCCACAATTTTGATGAGGTCCAAAGAAAATTGAAGTACACCTTCATGTCGTTCTACCCATCACCCAAAGTGATGTCAGGGCACACCCCAAGGTGTTCATGAGGACAGTTTTTCATTTCGGATGCGATTTGAAGAAGAAGATTACCTCTTTCATGATTGCAACAGCGTCTTGAATGGCAGGTACTTTTGAAATTTGTGAAATGGAGTTATTTAGCTTATGACTGTAGCATGGAATCCTAACAGTATTTTTCGCTTTTCTCTGAATTTCCATGACAGCACCTCGAACTTCTGAAAGCATAACAGCACATCCGTCTGTCCCTATTCCCACACAGCATTCATGAGGAAAGGTTTGAGATTTTTCTTCAGTTGCAACAATACAGTTTGGCCGATGGCTTTGCCAGTTAGAGATAACTCCTTAGATTTAGAATTTCCATCCAATTTCTCTTCGGCATCTTGTTTTTTTTCTAGTTTCCCTCCAGCTTTCCTCATCAGATTCGTATTCTTCATCAGTTCTGGAATAAGCTGGTCCCTCAAATGCATCCACCAAAGAGACAAAATCCTCACGAATGCTGCCATTGTGAACGTAGCGTGATATAATACTCAGTTGGGAGAGATGAGATGCATCAGTTGTTTCATCAAAAAGTATTGAATAATATTGTGACTCCCGAACGAATGACATTGACTTTTTTTTATGCCTTCTGTTTGAGTTTTGCTTTTTCTTGGTATTGAATGAATTATTATTTAAAGCAATTTAGGGACCAACCGAATTTTTGTAGCGAATACGTACAGTTTGCTATAGACTTAACATTTTTATTGACAGAGAGGGGGGGGACAATTGCCCCTATTGCCCCCCCCCCCCCCCGCATCCGCGCCTGTGGTGAGTACCCTCAGAAACAGACCTATGAAGACGATACCTAAAATATTTCAGAAACTAAAAAGGAATAGTCATCTGGTTTGCAAAACTTAATAAAAAATCCAGGTTTAAGAAACCTCCCAGGAACGTTGTACATTGTGCTCTCCTGAGAGTGTAAAATGGGAGACAGTAACTCCATTGCCCACCTCCACTACACAGCCTGCCGAAATCTTAATATAACAATGAAAACATAAATCAAAAATTGATTGCCTTTACCTATTTGTTAAAATTGCCACAAAACTTATGTCATTATAGGCCGCCCTACTGCTAATGTACACATGTACGTCCTACTTCCTGTGAAATAAATTAATATTACTAGTTTTTAAATTGCTACGCATAAGAAGGCGTTTCTAAGCATATCCACCATCCACGAATCGATTGCCGAAAATTGACCAAATATTGCGTGCGACTAGAAAATTTCAAATCACCAAAAAAATAAACGCTAACATGTGTGTGTCGCACATAAATAATTCAATGCCGCCGAAAAAAATGACAAGTAGCTAATGAAAGTACGCACAAATGTAGGGCATTATAATGGATTGTGTCAGTGGAAAGGTAAACCGGATGTGTGTGTGGAGGACTTCAATTGCAGATGTCAAAGGACAATCTAATCAACCGACCATTTCGACCGCATCTAATGACAGCAATACCATTAAAAGCTTCTATTCAATCTTCAACATTTGCATATGGGTATGTTAACGAGTTTTGGTTCACATGTTTTAGCCAAGAACACGGAACACGCACTTTTTACTGCTTCATTCAACAATCAAATTCAAATCAAACTACCAGTGGGGATTGGGGGCTCGGAAGGGAGTTTGGGACTCACATAATCCTTAATTGAAGGTTTGAAGATATTCTAGGCACTTTTTCGCCAGTTAGGCAGTTAATATCATTTGTTGTTGTTCTCTGCTGGAGACGGAGATGGTCATTTTCTTCAATTACTGGATTTTGGATATGAATATTTAAAATGGAATAAAAAAAAACTGAAAAACTTGGTGGAAATTTTCATCAAACGTACAACGTAACCAGTGACCTGTTTCTGGCACGCAATTTTTTGATTGATGAAATGAGAAACAACAGGGTGAGCGAGAATTTTATAGTACTGAATAGATAAATTATTGGTCAGTTATTGATTGACTGGCACATTCTGAGGTCTCACATCAAACCATCTTCGAAAGAATTCGTTATTCTTTTGTTCTGGGAACTGGGATTGAATATCAAATCACTTGAAAATTAAAAGTTAAAGATTTAATTAAAAGTAAAAAAACATGCCAACCGTGGTTCGAATCCCAACATTGGAAAAATGTTTTCCCACGGGCACCGCCTTTCGCGAGGAATTGACAAGTCCTCCGTTAATAAATTCGCTTTCTCGATTAGCCGTTCGGAACCGGCAAAAAATTTTAGGTCCCCTCCATTCCCTCGAAAGACATGGTTGTGAAATGCGCTAGGCCCTGGGCTCCTCGCTCTGTTGCGCCACCCTATTTATTTATTTATTTATATGTGTACCACTCTTCCCGATAGGGTTAAACACTTCCAGCCTTATTTATTAGATTTCACTAATACTCGTTTCAACCTGGTATTAGTTAATACTAGTATTAGCACTTAATCCTCCCTTACGCCAGGTCGAGCGAATCCTTATTTATAAAACATTTTCCAACCCGTATTAGTTAATACTTGCTTATGTCAAATTTTTCACCAAGAAAATGACCCATCTATAGATCTGGTTACTATAAACGTAAACAAATCCCAGCTGACTTAATTTTGCACGTTCAATGCATTAAGTTTTTTCAGATAATCTAACTTCTTTCGGACTCTGATTGGCCAGACTTTTAGATTTTCTTTTAATGCGTGACTTTTGACCAATCAGAGACCAAAAAAGTTAGATTATCTGAAAAACTTAATTGCGTTGAACCCGAGCATTATGATTGTTTTTTTTTTGTGGTTGGCGGAAATTTTTCCAAAATGGATATTAAACAAAACAAAACAAGAAATATTAGTTTTCATTTATTAATTTATTTATCACGCAGTTAAGGCGGAAAAAGAATTAAAATTATTCACAAAACCAAAATAATTTTTCACTTTTCCTCCAAAAATTTGAACAAAATGACATTTAGACCTTAATACGACCTTAATCCTCCTTTAATACTCCTATGAACCAGTATTAGCTTAATCCGCCTCTAATACTGGTGTTTTTTTTTTTATAAATAAGGTTTGGAGTATTAGAGGAGTATTAAGTTCGTAGTAACCTTAATCCGCCGATAATACGGGTTTATAAATAAGGCTGTTCTAGTTTAAGTACACTACTTACTTAAACGACGTACTAGCCTATAGTACGATTATATGGTGCTTTTTAAAAGTTGTGATCAAGAAATAACACAGTAGGTAATTCCACTCACTTACTTTTTTTTTTCACCCAAATTTCACTCAATGATTTAACTTTTTATGCAATAATTGCCTTTTTTTCTCCTCGACTACGCAATTTTAACTGCGCACAAGACCTGTTTTGTTGACCGGTAGATACAGATTAAAGATCAAATTTGTGATCAACAGAAACGAGAAATAAGATACGACGTTGAAGAGAATGTCTGTGTCCCATTCCTCCTGTGTCCCATACATACCCACCCTCCCCTATTTTTTAGTGTTATAGCCAAAAATGCATGACAAAGAGTTTGTCAATGGCCCTTATTGCGAGTGTCGTCTAATGTCGATTTCCTTTGCAAAAACAAAAGCACTCTAAAAAAGTGCTTTTTTTTCGTGCTCACTGGAACAGAAAAGACAAAATTCTTTTTTTATCATTGTATGTGTGCTATTTTTGACAACCAACTCTTCCCGTTTGTTTTGTTCTGCAATTTATGTAGAAAGAATGTTTTCGAAACTTTATTAATAAATGCACTAGGAAGAAACCTCCTCACCCGAATAATTGTACACAACACTCTGAACAAAATTATTCACAGAATGCCTTTCGTTTTGTGTAAGGAATTTCAGAATTTCAAACACTTCTTCGTTGGAATCAGAACTAGATGACGACTCATATATATTTTGATAATTTCAGCTAAAATTGAGCGATCCATTTTCACAAAATAGTTTATTGTTTATTTTTATTATCTCTCTTTCACAGTCTTTTAACCAAAAATGCAAAATAATCAAACTGCAAACTGGTAAACGTCAAATGTTTTGTGTTGGTGTACGTGAATGTGCGTGTAAATCTTGCCTCTGAATCGAGATTCGTAAAAGTGCTTTTTCGGGGCAAAAAAAAAGTGATCTAGTGCCTCAATGGCTGCGTTCGGATTCTTACCTAAGACGAACTAGATACCTTTCGTGACATTTGTTGTTAGTGTAATCCCATGTTAAAAAGCAGCTGACTGCAAAACATCTTTTGAGGGGAAAGCGATCCAAAGGTACCTTAAAAATCATGGTATAGCAAGCTACCCAATTTGAAATTTGAGAACAGCTGACTTGGATTCATTTTTGTTTTGCTTTCTGTCATAGTGCTTTGTTGCAAAATTGTTTTTTGTAAACATAAAATTTAAAATATGGTGCTCCTAATTAATCTAAACGACGTTGTTTACGAAGTAAACGATTGTGAAGAAGTTTGCAATCGAATAATAAGTGGTACGTGTTGTTTGCAATTTTTAAAACACATTTGGTTTGGTTTGTTTTCACTTCGATTTATCAGCTGTTTCTGATTTGACAGATACCTAATCTTAGTCGTTCGAAAACTTACCCGGATACAAAGGTATCCTAGTTATGCTACCCATTTTTTTTCGAACGCACCCAATGTAACATACTTCGAGCGAAAAAGCACTTTTAAAAGTGCTTTTGTGTACCACTGGAAATCGACATAACATTCGATGCGACAAGGATCAAAAGCTTCGATAAATTTTCCTTTTGGTATTGCGTATCTCTATCAACAAGGATTTCTGTTACTGTCAATAATGAAAGTAGTCATTCAGCCTTATTATGAGTTTCACGTGAAATCATTCCCCTCGAAAAAGATCCCATTTCACTTTTCCCTTATTATGAGTTTCGGGGGAAAAATTTTCCATGTTCGAATAATGTCCCTTATTATGGCCCCGATTGCGGTTGTCGATTGACTAATCGATACTCGACTTTTGTCGATTTCGATCGACATCTTTCGTTCATAATTTTCTGGTCGACTGTTGTCGACTGTTGCGTTAGGAAATTATTTTATGGGAAAATGTAAGTATTTTATTGAACAAATGCTCATATTTTGATATAATACGAGTATATAATACGATGAATTTGCAAAGTTTCAGGTTCTTTACTATTATCATAAAATTAGAAAATGAGTTGAAAAAATTTGAATAATCATTGTGCTAGTTCCATTAGCTATGAAATTCGCTCCCACCAAGGAGGGGAAAACGCTGCTATCGTCGTCTTTATTCGCCATTTGTCCTTTTGAAAATTTTCGTTTGGTTCTTCACTTGGTTGTGGTTTGTATTCTCATGAACACTTCAATGCTCTTCAAACTATTTCATGACACGTTACTCACAAAACAACAAACGTTTTGCCATTTACAACCAAAGTCTACAAGCCTAAAAAAAAAGTCTAAGATTCGCTTTCCCGGTTTGAAGCTCGTATAGTTCAAGATCGAAATAATTTAGGATATATTCCGCTCCAATTTAAATAAAAACAAATGATTTTTGTTCACATATCTTTATTCACTGTTTATCATTAAGCTTTGTTAAATAAATGTTACCTCAAAATAAAAATGTTTGAACTCTCTTACGCTTGTATTTTTTTAAATAGGCAGTTAAATTTTCAAAATACAAACAAGCTATATGAAAAATGGTTTCACTTGTGATGTTTACAAAAAAATCCTTATGCCATTCATTGTTATTAAATAAAACGTCATGTTGAAAAAATATTTGCTTAGCAATTTTAAAAAGTTCCAAAGCTCGCATAAAATTATTTTTATTTATTTTATTATCGTCATATTTATTTTAAATGCACAAAAATAGTACGAATTTGAATTTTCAATCGTATTATTGTTAAAACAATTTTATTGTTATTATTGTTGAATATTTGATAGAGACAAGTAATAGGTATAAAATATATTAAAGTTATGTATGTATCTGTTTGTTTTTTCTTTCCTTTGTCGTTAGATCTATTAATTCATTAGTTGTTGAAATATAATAAAAAAAATTCGAAATCCAACAGAGCAAATATACACTTTATAAAAATATAAAAAAGCAAATTTAAAAAATAAAATTAAAAAGATATATATATTAATTTGTTTTATTGCATTAACATAACTAACAAGATATATAAACAAAATTGGAATGTGTTAAGGACAAACAAGCAATAAAATAGACACAAATAAAAAAAAATATCCAAGAAAAACAAATAAGGAAATAAATTATTTAAAAACAAAAGCTTTAGAAGCCATGAGAAACACAAAAGCTTAAATAATTAGCATGTAATAGGAGGAGCGTTCACTATTGTCTTATTTTTTTTTTTTTTTTTTTTGTGGCATCAGACCACAAAAATTCTTTTTTGAAAACTTTGTGTGGAGTTGAAAATGCAAACCAATGTTCACACCAAAGTTTTAGTTTTTCTCTTTGATTTGAAAATAATGGGTGTGTTCTTAAACATGGCTTATGATACTCAGTAGAAAAGCTAAGACGAATTTCTAAATATAACATTCTATAAACTAATGTTTAAGCAGAAAATAGGATTCGCCAAGATGTGAATACAAAGAAAAGATAAACAAAAGAACATTTCCCCAAATGATTGTATTGTTAACTCTAGATTAGGTCCGAATCCCGATGATCATATTACATCTCTGCGAACGACCATAACACTTTGTGAAGGGGGTGTTCCAAAAAAAAGTGTTTCATGTGCTGTTTTCCTTTTCACTACATCGAAGAACAGCAAGACCACTGTTCGTTACTAAATAGATTCTATCTCAAATCATAAAACAATCGACGAATTTCGAAAACAATCAAACTTATTAAGTGTTCACGTTTCATGGCGAATCCCATTTCACTGCTAAAAACATTAAAGGGAAAAACAACTACCAACAAATCTATGTGTAATATTTTAGAAATTTATTTTCGTGCCACGACATAAATATGTTTAAATGCACACTAAGAAATTTATTACGATTCATATAAAATTTAAGAATTATTCATTTATATAGATTTTCCTTCTTTTAATAAAAATTCATTAGTAATGATTTCGAAAAATTGAACACATCATTGCCATTTGGTTAAACGTTTTTAGTTAATTTTTGTTTTCGAAAAAATTTGATCTTTAAAAAATTTGCATTGTAATGAGTCGACACGGGAATATAATTTTACGTCAATAAGCTATGTAATTCTTTTTTCATTTTCATAAGGCATTTGAAGTAAAGTCATTTTTATTTCAAAGATGATGTTTGTTGTGCCAAAATTTTATTGTATAAATATACATTAATATATATATATATTGTTGTATGAACACTGATTACAATTTTTTTTATAATAAAAGTTTGATATACATTTAATTTGTTTATTGAATTTTATAGCACTTTTTATTTAATAATATAAATATAAATATTTTAAAATAGTACAGAAAGTGTATCAGTGGTGGGGAGAGTGCATATATAGGTATTAATTTGTTTTATATGATTTGAACTTTATTTATATTTTTATTCTTTTAGCGGAATTATTTATTTGAAGATGATTTTCTTTTCATTAATTTTCATATTATAACATTTCGATTTTCTTCTTTTGCTGCTGCTGTGGTATTAATCCTGAGTTCTCTATTCTTCATTCAAAATTGTGTTTTCTTTTTCTTTTCTCTTTTTGTAAAACGTATAAAGTATATTGTAATTAAATACTATTTTAATATTAAGCTTAATATACATAAAACATAAATTTGTATCAATTTAAAATTAAATAAAAAATATTCTCTTTCTCAAACAAAAAAAAAAAAAATAAAGGTCATTCAGAAATAGTTTATGTTTTACTGGTAGGTGAATGGGTTCTATTGTGTTTGCTGTTGGATTTCGATTTTCTCGACTGTCATGTCTGGGTTCATAGCTGTGGCTTCCTATTGTGGGAGATTAAAAAGAAACATTAGTATTAGAAGTTAAAAACTTAACACATTATCAGTTTAATTGGAATAAAGTTCAGGCAAAACTTATAAACGAATAACAAGAACGGGCAATTCCGTTTTTTTTTTTTTTAATTCAACTAATTAGAGTATGTTATACGATCAGTATAACGAGATCTACAAGGAGAAAAGAAGGGAAGAACAGCGAATTCTCAAAAAGAAAAAAAGCAGCGTGAGAAGCGCTCGTTTGAGGAAATAGAGAGGTGCCATGACAGGAACGAGATTCGGAAGTTTTACCAAAAGGTAAAAAGATCCTGCCAGGTTGGCAAACCCCGAACTCAAGCCTGTAAAGACCAGCAGGGAAACATAGTTATAGAGTCACAGTCGCTACTGAGGATCTGGAAAGATCATTTCTGCAGACTGCTTAACGGCGATGAGGACACAAATTCCGCTGTCAGGCAGATTGCCCCATTCAGCTTGGACGATGATCAAGAATGCCGTCCTTCCGACCTAGAAGAAGTTAAGCTTGCCATATGCAAACTTAAATCAAATAAGACTGCAGGTGCAGATGGCTTTGATGCCGAACTTTTCAAGGCAGCTGGAGATCAGTTGGAAAGGAGCATGCACCAGCTGATCTGCATGATATGGTCGGAAGAAAGCATGCCCGATGAATGGAACCTCAGTATCGTATGCCCGATCCTAAAGAAGGGAGACCCTCACAATTGCGCCAATTATAGAGGGATAAGCCTCCTTAACGTCGCTTATAAGATCTTGTCTGCTGTAATATGTGAACCCCACGTCAACAACTTGATAGGTCCTTATCAATGTGGTTTTAGACCAGAGAAGTCCACAATAGACCAAATTTTCACATTACGGCAGATCTTGGAAAAAACCCGAGAATATAATATCTATATATACCATCTCTTTATAAGGCCGCGTATGACAGTATTTACAGAGACGAGCTGTACAGAGCCATGTCTAGTTTCGGCATCCCTGCAAAACTCGTACGACTATGCAGGATGACTTTGGAGAATTCACGCTGCTCCGTCAAGGTCGGTAAAGAACTCACCGAGACCTTTGATGTCGAAAAAGGTTTTAGGCAAGGCGACAGACTGTCATGCGATTTCTTCAACATCATACTTGAACAGATTGTAAGAAACTCAAACGTCAACACCAGAGGAACAATCTTTCAAAAGTCTGTACAATTACTCGCCTACGCAGACGATATTGACGTAATGGGAAGAAAAAAGCGTGATGTCATAGGTGCTTTTGCGAGTATTGAAACAGAAGCGGCAAAAATGGGTTTGATGGTTAATGAGGGCAAAACGAAGTATATGTTGTCATCAAACAGGGACACAGAACATCGACGAATTGGACAATTCGTCACAATAGACAGACATAACTTCGAGGTAGTACAGGACTTCGTCTACCTAGGATCCGCTGTAGACACGGACAACAACATCAGTGCGGAGATCAAACGGAGAATAACTCTTGCCAACCGTTGCTTCTTTGGGTTAAGAAGGCAATTGAGAAACAAAACCCTCTCCAGAAAAACCAAAGTAACCTTGTATAAGACCTTAATCATCCCAGTCCTGCTGTAGGTATGGCGCGGAAGCATGGACCTTATCGAAAGCGGATGAGGAAACTCTTGGTCGTTTCGAAAGAAAAATTCTCCGAATGATCTTTGGTCCCGTATGCGAAGACAATGTGTGGAGAAGAAAATACAACAACGAGCTGTATGAGCTGTACCGCGACATGGGCATAGCCAGAAGAGTACGCATCGCGAGGCTACGATGGTTGGGACATGTAGAGCGGATGGACCCAAACGCTCCGGCTCGGCGGGTTTTCGAAAGCACATTGCAGGGAAATCGCGGAAGGGGAAGACCTCGTCTTAGATGGCGCAATCAAGTGCTGGATGAAGACCTCAACCGACTTGGAGTGCGAAACTGGAGAGAGCTCACCCGAAATCGAAGTCGTTATAGAAGGATGTTGGTTGAGGCCCAGGTTCACCCCGAACTGTAATGCCCACCTAAGTACGTAAGTAAGTAATTAGAGTATGGAGCTATTTGGACTCTGGACTGCCCTTTAATGGGTTTTATTATTATGAAAAAAATCAAATTGATTACTAATAAAGGTTTCTTGTGTTATGTATTTTTCTTGACAATGTACTTTTCCTTACTGCGGGAAAGCTTATCAAGTTTATCTTTCAACATCAAAACTCAATTCCTTAGTAACTTGTAAAAGCACTTGATCACCATACAATGTAAGAGAGGTTCACAGCAAGGGACAACCTAATGACTCCTTTACAATCTTACCAACTCCAAACACTCTTTAATCACCATTTGAATGATGGTTTGATGATATCCACTGCTAATTGGGTTTTGGGAGCTTCTTAACCCAAACCCGCTTTTTACCTATTTATATTTTTTTTGTAGTTCTAAGTGTAGATAATTACAAAACGAACTCTAACATGGATGGATTGACAATAGAGACAAAATCGCAATTGTCGTGATAGCACAAATATATAGACACCTAGTCTATTTGTTATGACTTGTGACTTATGATGCTCAAGGACTTTTCTAATTTTGATTTTGAATGATAATTGCGTCCAAATTGTTGAAATTGAGATTTATTTTGATTGGAACTATTTTATTTTTCCTCTTGGCTTGAATTTTACTACATAAATACTTTAGATCTTACTTTCATTTGCCAACAAGCTAATTTTCTGTAGCTCCGATCAATGTTCGACTGTGGTCAGTGAAAAAACAGCTAAGGGCGGATTAATTCAGAAAAGACAAAATAATAAAATTTAATTGCAACGAAAGACGAATAATGCCTGAAGTCGAGTTACTAATTGTGCTTCGTAGAAAAAACATATCAAAAGTCTATGCCGGTTGCAGGTGCCTACTGAGGTTTCTGCTAGCCTGGTAACTCACCTGAAAATTTCTTTGAAAATCGTAATTTTTGTGTACAAGAAAAAACATGCCACGATCTTGTATATATATGCCTGGGAAGTTGTATGCACTTCTAACGTAAAAGAACAAAAGTTTGCGCTGGTTGGAGCTGCCTACTGTGATTTCTGCTAGCCTGGTACCTCACCTGAAAATTTCTTTAAAAATCGTAATTTTTGTGCATAACAAACAAACATGCCACATAGTATCTTCTTCTTTTATTTTTATTTTTTGATTTGCAACTTCTTTAAATCTTTGTGATTTTTTAGTGGTTTTTAACCCTGGGGGCTGGGGCCCAACTGTGTTACTCTAATTCTACTCTTGATACAATTTCTAAATGCCAATAAAAATTAAAGAAGACTTGTTTGTATTGAATTCTACCACCTGTTTTCGACAAAAAACTTCCAAGTTATGTTTAAGTTTCCCATGTACTCTTACGTTCTGTAAAAATACAGAGCAGGAATTTTGGCCATTCCAACACTTTTATTGTAGAGTCGAGTTACATATTAGCCCCTTTGATTTTGACCCCAAATCGTCCTAAAATAGTCCTAGATCTTTCAGTTGTCATTACCAGAAGGACTGATAAATTACATGCACTTTTCCCATGACAAGCATATCGTCGTTCAAGAAAACTGACACTTATGTCTTATGACATTAAAAAAAAAAAAAAAAAAAAGCGCTCATAAAAAAATCTCCTGCTCCAACATTTCTTTTTTGTCGCTTTATATTGGACGAAAAGAACCGTCCAGAGTCAGGTTCCAAAACGGACGAGGGACAGGTGGTCATCTTAGGAAACATGCCGGGTTTCCACGAACCATGGCCAGATATTTCCAACAAAAAAACAGTATTCTTGCTGACGGGTCACAACTCATTTGGTACCCACATGATGAGAATGGGCATTAACACATCCGACTTATATGTAGGGGATGCCAAGACGAAAAGACAGAGGGGGGATCATTCCACTTTTTCTGTGAGTGTCCTAGCTTGGCCCACACTTGGAAAAAGAACCTCGGCGACATGAGTGGTTCGGCACAAAATGTAATCAACTGCACTACAAATGTAGAAGATTTTCATATTAATTCTCTTCATAAATGTATTTATCAGAATCTTCTTTGAATGTGTCACCATCTTCAGAAGAAGAATCTTCATTGGGAACAAAGCAAATGTTATGTATACGCCAGGGTTTTCTACAAAAAAGGCTATACGAAGATTTCCCTTCAAATAGTCATCATAGTTGTGTAACTAGTGTTTTAGTTAATGAGGACTGTCTTCTTTGTGAAACAATTTCAAGTGCAAATAAAGAATTTTGAGGAATCTTTCACAGATGTGAAACAAGAGTGTTTAAAAGTTTTGTCATGTCTAATCTACGAATAAGTCAAAGACCCATCAGCATTGATTAAACAAAGAAAGTTATAAAAACTTTAAGCATAAAAAGTTGGCAGCAAAAAAGATGCACACATCCCAACTTGAAGTTGAGATAGAACAAGCTATAAATATTCAAGAAAAATTATGACATATCTTTCCACAGCTCAAAAAAGGACCACTGTGAGGACTGCGTTGCTTATGAAAACGCTCGGGACAAAGATAACGTAAGAGAAAAATATGGTAAAAAAAACTCGGAACCTTAAATACTATCTAGAGAAGAGAACAACCAGGATAAATTCCTTCCCTTCAAGTGTTGGATATATCGTTTTAGTTATGCACTCCAGGCTGTGCTCTTATGTCCAAAAAGAGATCTGGAACGTTCTACTTAGTGTTTACGTTTAACGTTTTCAATTTTACTGTGTGGCTGATTGGCAAAAACAAAGTTGATTGTTTAAGTTGGAATGAGAACCAAGCACACAGAGGAGCAAACGAGATTTCCACGATCGCACCGAGTTTCTGAAACGGTTGAATGATAAAGCAACGACCGAATCAATTTAGTTAGAAAATCCTTATGAAGAAAAAACCTTTTTTATGAGCCGAAAATCTATTTAGCTCTCCTAGAAATCGACTTATGCTACTCTACCGACGATATGTATTTGTTGAGCAATTTTTTTAAGCCAAGAACCTCAGATTTTTGAAAATTCGTGTGGTTGGCAAGTCTCCGCTATAAAACAAGAAAATAGTACAAACCTGAATTGCCTCAGCCAATGCTTTGTCATGATCTATCGGGTCGCCATCTGATTGAATTGTAATTTTCTGTTCAACTCTTGTTTCAACAATACCATCTCGTTCGGTTTTATACTGAAAAGGCAAGAAAATATAAATTAAAACAGATTTTCTTTTACCCATAATTACATTAACTTACAGTAATAGTTTCGACAGTTCTCGTTTTGCTGCTTACTGTTTGCGAGGATACGATTTCTCCATGTCCCGAATATCCGGGAGTTTCTTCACCCAAAATAACGCGGGTCTGTTCAACATGTGGACCGGGAGTTGTAGGCGATTGCTAAAATATGCCACACAAATGATATACAATTACTGTTCAAAATGTGACGAAGAACCAAATAGTAATGCATAAGGAATGAATGAATTATGGTTACAATTTCTCTAAATATGTAATGCTTTCCAACTTAAAATTCAAACTTTGATGCTAAACTAGATACCACAACGGACATGATGCTGTATTAATAATAAACTTTAACTGATACTTATTGTTCTAAACATTCCAATCCAATTACAAACCTGGAACACTGTTGTCGTTTTTACCACAGAGCCATCAAAGGGCCCATCAATTGGGGTACCTGAATCGCCAGAGCTTGTTGATGAAATACTGTCTCTTCTTTGAAACTAAAAAGTTTGTAAAAATTGTTTGTGTTTGATTCAATACAAATAAACAAAAAAATAATGAATACCATTCACTAAATCGCATGCACAGTTTTTTTTTTTTTTTTTGTCAACAAACCAGCATTAAATCAAAACTTTGGTAAAATCAAAAAAAAATGGCAGGCATTTTTCTATTTTGTGTAGAGTTTTTGTTTTTTTTTTTTCTAATGCCTCATCTTACCTGGTCTCCACTTGTTACTGTTGCAGTTGTCTTAACCTCCTGTGTTACTACACGCTGTTCTTGTTTGGTTGGATCGTGAGTACGGGTGGTAGCAACAGTTTTTTCTTCAAGCTGTTCTGTTTTTGCCTTTTTACCCAAGTCTTCGTGGGTGGTGGCAGTTCGTGTGGTAACAGCTGTGGCTGTTACATAAGCACCGCTTACATCATCTCGTGGAGCATCGGCCTAGGTTTTATTATGTGTTTTGTGTTAATTCAAAAATAAGTTTTTCGTTTTATGCAAACAAATTAAGGACATTGGGAAGCAAAAAGAAAAACATTTAATAGAGGAAAGCTTTGTTTAAAGAGAGAAAGAGAAGTAACAGTTGATGCAAAGATATTGGAAAGATTCATTGAAATTTTAGTCACTTCCACCACTAACATTATGCAAGACATAGCGTCCGACTATTGTTTTTATTATGACTTAGATACCACAATGAAGATATATTTGATAAGAAATTAGCTTCTTTTAAATTAAATCCTGGACATTAGAAGTTTAATCAGACTCCTCCAACTCTAACAGTGGTTTCCAATCAGATCAGTGACATAAGCGAGCAGAGAAGAAGCGTAAGTTTTAAAGATATAAAGAAGCGTTAGGTTTGATCAAGAGTAAAGGATAGAAATAAACAATGCAAATAACGAAATTGAATCAACCAAAAGAGTAAAATTGTTCAGCTAGTAAAATTTGTTTGTAGAATAAGTGTAACTAGTCACATTGTTATCTCGGTTGCCCAACTTTCGGAACATAAGTAAATACTTCATCCTCACAAGTTAAGAGATGCGTCAAGCCCCGGTCCTAACCGATCTTTCTGTAAGTAGCTATTTATTTTAAATTTCAGGAAATGCTTCAAAAAGAGCACGGAGAAGATATAAGTCAGGTTCCGTGCGTAGGACCAATGAATAGCAAAACAAGATAGCATACGAGTACAAGTATAAACAAAACAATTTGCAGTATTCAGGGGCCTCTAACTCTATGCTACTTTCGAATCATTCGAAAGCTTTTTTCGATTATACTTTTAAATGCATAAAAAGAATGAAACTGGAATCGAATTTAAATTCTTCCAACCAACATTGTTTTTCGTTCACAAAATCGGTTATGTAGTAGCTTCACTCATAATAATTGGTTTTACTCAACCAACTTAACATTAGAGTTCAGGGCTAGGTAGTGCGGGGGGATGGGGTTGAAGCCCTGGGGTCGCCCTGTGGTCACAACAAAGCGTTTTTTGAAAAATCTAAGCTCGTCCTGAATGTCAAACTTTTTGTTCCCTGGAGTTGCCCGGGGCTTGAACTCATCTAGGTTTTTGCTGGGGCGAGTTTAGGCAATGAACAGGGCTGTCAAATGCCATGAATTTTTGTTCAAATGACAGGGATGTGTGGTGATTTTGTGGTTAATCGTTTTTTGAGGACTAGAATGGTTTCGTATTCCATCATCCTCGAACCTATTGAGTTACATTCGGCACACAATTAATCAAAGTGGCTGATGTTTCTTTAATCCTGACCAAACACGGAAAACCCACCAAAGCAAAAGCCCAAGAAAATGTATATGTTCTCAACGAGACAACAGAAACGTTGGCAAATTAGAAACTTACGCGATCTTTTTGAAATAAGCCACTATACGAAGCAGTGTCCTGATTTTGGAATAAGAAGCGAATCGTATTCAAATCCATATTTCTTTTTCGAATCGCATCGACTTGCTCAATTGTCCAATCCGAAGTAATTCAAAAGTTATAATTCCAAAATGCCAATCGAAAAATTAAACCATTATAAAATTCAATAGTAAATTGACGGAAATCCACGAAGTAAAGAACGAAACCTCACTTCGGTTTTCAAACAAAAAAAAAAGACCAAAGAAAAAAACTCGAATTTCGCCACTAAAAACAATAGCAATAAAATGATTAAAATAAATTGGTACAACAGAGCTTGAGAAACCGCAGACATAACGCATTTCAAGGATGCCGATTTCGAACGACTTAGGTAGAAAGGGTTTTCCGCAGCAGTGTGTAATGTAATTACTTTCGGATGATTTGTCAATTTCTTGCGCTACCCGTGAAAAAACAATATCATGTTTCTCGGATTCTAAAGTTGAACTCCCACGTAACACGCTGACATACTAATCGCTACATCACCAGCAGCAATAGACAACTAATTTTCAATCATTTTCTAGTGTAGACTTGCCCAGACAGCTGAGTAAAAGCTGAAAGAATTATTTTCAACTCTATAGAAAACTAGAATCACTTTAACCAAAAACTATTCCATAACTAGCTCTCGACCTACAGCAACCATGATCATTCCTCTGGCAATGGCTCTTTGACTTATGTTGTCTTTTAGTGGCACAAAAGCATACCCTGCCAAAAAACCCAACGGTGACTTTACAAAGACGCATTGTGAGGTCAACGCCATCTTAGCCAATATAGAAGCTTAAATAAATCCTGCATATTTGCAAAGGACTTCAATAATTAACCAGTCCGTTAGATAAACTTGATTAATAGAAGACTTTTTGAAACCAAGATTCGCAAACTTGACTAAAAGCGGTGTAATCTATTTCAGGGACCCGGAATCTAACGCAGCTGTAGCCACAAAGACATTTGTTTCGGATCAACAAAGGCATTCATAATAACTAATGGGTATTTACTTTACGAGGATATATCCACTATCCAGTTCTAATAATGGACATGAATTTACGCCAGAGAGCCGCCACATCGTAGCTTGTGTCTAGAACACGCTCTGATCAACTGAAAGAAAGATGAATAAATGTGAAAAATCACGCAATAGAAGTCTCTAAGTGTGTCAATGGACGAGGTTAAGTTTGTTTTTTTTTTAAACGAGTCCAAAACTCATATCAGGGACTTCACAAATCGACTTTTTTCCTTAATAAATTCCTTAATCATTTTTTATTTTTTTAAATAACAGTGCTTTACTAAAATGTGTGACTAAGTTGTGAAAATGTGTGTTTTTGTAAAAAAAAATTCACTTGAAACCCAAAAGTTGTGAAGAAAGTTGCTGAAAATATTAAGTTCTAGAGGTACCAACTTGAAATTTAGAAAACCAGTACCTGAGATGTTGTTAGTAAAAAAGAATGGTTTATCAATATGTTGCCAAGCTTCAAAGCAGTAAGATGCAAACAAAAAATAATAATAACGAAACCAAAAACGTATACATAAAGTGCCAAAAAAGCTAAAGCAGGCCACTAGATGCCCCTTACGGCTAGCTAAAATTGCCAAGCTCATCACAGACAATTGTATTTAGAAATGAACACCACAGTGAGAGTTTCCTGCACCATTAAATTAACTAAACGTCGTAGCTAACCTTGTGTTCCTGTGTCGAAAAAGTAACTTCACCGGTTCCTAGATTCCTCACTTCTTCCTCAACGTTATGCGTTACACCGTCTTCGTTCTTGGTCAGCACTTGTTTTGTGGTAGTTTTCACTACTGTCGGGGTGCTTACGTATTTGCCCAGCTTTCCACTGACAGCCTTTGGTGTACCCGATTGCATTTCCTTAATATTTTCCGTCTCGTAGTGTTTTGTCATATCATCATCACTACTTGCTTCCGAGTCACGACGCAATGCATTCTTGCCCATATGCTTGATGCCATCAAAGAATTGTTGCCTGGTGATTGGTACTGACTCGGTTGTAGTGCTAACGTCAACGTCCTTGCCAAAATGAGTTGGATCAATTTGTGCATAGTTAAGGATAAGTTTTCCGGTCACTGGATCCATCACAGCAGTCTCTGGATCAATGTCACCAGTTTGAGGATCGATGTGACCATATTCGCTCTTAATACGTCCCGTAACCGGATCAATCTCTCCTGACAACGTCATCGTATGGGTAACCGTGGTACGTGCTCCAGCTATGCGCGGATCATTCGGATCAACCTGAATAATTTCACCAGTTATTGGATCAATCATATTATAAACATAAACAGTTCTATTTGAGAATTTCAAAATACGTCCCGTTGTGGGATCAATTTCACATGATTGTGGGTCAAACTCTTCTGGGCGGCCTCGTTCGTCTGTCTTCGAAATCAAATATATTCTTACAATAATAATTTTGCCAGTCTTTGGATCGACTCGACCGACTTTCGTGTAAACCTCACCACTCTCAGGGTCAACCTGGGTGGCAGCGTACAATGGTTCGCCAGTCTGACTGTCAACTTCACCTGTGGCTGAGTAAATTTTACCAGTTTTTGGTTCAATTTTGATGGTGTTCGGGTCTAATTTGGTTTGTTGTTTAATCTCATTGGCTTTGGGGTCTAAGTAGCCGTAGATTGTTATGACATAACCAGTGACAGGGTCAACACTGCTAGACACATACTGAAGTTCTTTAGTATTGGGATCCTTAGCTCCAGTTGGAACCCAGATTTGATTGGTCTTTGGATCAATGATGATATCTTTATCATCGCGTGTGTCGGCAATAGGAAGTTGTGTCTTAGGGTCAACGCGGTGCTGAACGATGCGCAGTGACAAAATTCGGGCAAAGTCCTTGTCTTGTTTATTGGTTTTCGGGTTTATTTGGTTCTTTAGAACAATCTGGCCAGTAGCGGGATCAATTTTGACTTCCTTAACAACCGACTTGCCCGTCTTAGGGTCAAGGCAAGTAATTGTATGTTTAACAAGATCAATTTGACCATATTTAGTATCAATCTTTCCAGCTTTAGGATCAAATTGTCCCGCTGAGGTCTCCACTTGGGCCGTTTTTGGATCAATCACTCCTTTTTTAGAATCATATTTACCAGCCAAAGACGTGACTTCGACTATTGGATCGATTTGACGACCAACTTCAATCAAACGACCCATATTTGGATCAACTTTTCCGCTCTTGGGATCAGCAACGCCAATCACTGTAATTTGACCAGTAGTTGGATCAACTGAAACATTCTTTGAGGCAACAACTTTGCGTGTTTTGGGATCAACAGTCTTGATTTCACCAGTTTTGGGATTAATCTCACCATATTTTGTGTCCAGAACTCCAGTATCCAAGTTCAGAACACCCAAAGAACGTTCAACTTCGCCATTAACCGTGTCTACTTTCTTTGTAACTGGATCGATTCTACTGGTAATGACAGTCAGCTCAACAACAGGATTGTCCTGGGGAGCAACGCAAATAATCTGACCCAATGAGTCATCGACACGACCAGTTTTTGGATCAGCAACACCATTGACAAGGTGCAGATTGCCCGTCTTCGAATCTACTTCACCTTGGTATAGTTCTTTCTTGCCAGTTTTCGTGTTGAGAGCCTCAAGAGTTCCCTTTTTGGGATCAATCAAACCATACTTGGACTCAATGCGACCCGTTTCTGGATCCAGTATTCCGGTGGAATGCTCAATCTGACCATTCTCAGTGTCGATTCTCTTTGACGACGGGTCAAACTTGGATGTGATAACCATAATCTTTACACGCTTCTTCTTCGGTTTCGCAGCACCTTTGCCTAAAACACCAGGTATTGCCTTTCCAGCATTGTCCAAACCGGCATTGGCTCTGTCTAAACCAGCATTGGCTCTGTCCTTGGCATACCGTTCACCTTCTAAGAATGCAGCAGTAGGATCAATGATTGGCTTATAGCTTCCTGGAGCTCCCGACGTGTAGCCGACCCTACCTTCACTTGGAGAATATGATCGTCCTTGAGCGTCTGTCAATGGAGCAGCATTCTCGGCAGTGGCCAACAGTTTTGCTTTAGTTCTAGGCGACAAATTGCCTTCTTTAAGTAATTTTTCTTTAGTTTTCGGTGATAGCTGACCCTTATTCAACTTATCACGTGTCTTTGGTGACAACTCACCCTTCTTAAGTTTCTGAGCATGCTCTTTAAGCTGTTCCTCATTCCCTGGAGCGTAGTTGAAAGCCAAGCCCACTTTCTTCTGTTGCGATCCCGGTGATAATTGCTCATTACCGTCATACCCTTTGTTAGATTTCGGATCTTGATCGTAACGGAATCCACCAGGGACATACGATTTACGTGTGGGACTTGTACCAGCATCATCTTCAGAATACTCATACGGTCGAGTGTAACGAGATTGGTTCTTATCTTTGTTTCCACTATCTGGTGAAATAGCCACAACTCCAACAGCCACTTTTTCTTTACCGGACTTGTCTTTGCCGAATTTGTCTTTCAAATCTTTAGTTGGTGATGGTGATGATCGGTCTTTGTCTTTCGATGACTTGTCCTTCGGAGATTTACGACCCGAAGAGAAGATACCAAGTCCCTAAGTAATTTTGAAAATAAAAAATAATTAAAATAAAAAAAAACAAAAACAAATAAAAATAATTGTATAATACATAAATTTAAACTTAAAATGTACAAACAAAAAAACCAATAGCTTGAATTGTTATTTCCTGGTTTTCAAACGACGACTAAATATTCAGACAGACGACCTTTGCTTTCATTTATGTTTATCCATTATTTTATATATTTAATGTTAACAAATATTGAAACTTACTCTTCCCTTTCCAGCGGATTTATCTGCATGGTTAGAATCATTGAGCTCATCGTTACCTGTGATTGAAAAAGAAAAAAAAAACAATGTGGGCGGTTCAACAAAACTAAATATTTCGTCAATACAAACCATTGGTACCGTCGTTCAGCTTTCCACTCTTCTTGTCCTTCTCGTCCTTAGACTTCTTATCACTTTTATCCTTTTCAGCTTCCAGTGGGCGGACCTAATTAAACAACAAGAAAGGACATCATCAAAGCCATTCCAATTCCTATTCAATATTAATGTAAACAAAAGCTTGGAGATAATATCGATAAAAAGCACACATGCTACAGAAAAAAAGTATACAAAAGGATGAAAAATAGATACAACCATATTTGGATGAGTACTTTTTTGAAGAAATTCAAATACCTACTAGGAGTACATTAAAAAAAAATAGAAAGTGTGGATGTTGTGTTGGTATTATGTCATTTTTTTTTTTTTATTTTTATCTGCCAATTAGTACATAGGTGATTTCTATGATAGTTACACAAATCACAGCGACATTATGATTTTACAAAAATTTGGAAAATATATTTAATTTACATACGATCAACCAACACACAAAAACTTAAGAAAGTTTGGATACAACAAGAAACAAAAGTTCCGCCATAGTACGTTCACACACATGGAAAACTCAGTTATTGTAATAAAAACGACTTATAGGGAATAAAAATTAATAAAACAAAATTTAAAAAAATAGAACCTTTCGGTACACAACCGACATATACTCTGTTCAAACAGATGAAATCCAAGACGCTCTTGATAATTGTTGTAATTTTGAACTTACACTTTTAAGCGGAAACAACATGAGAAAATTATCGCTGCATTATGAAGTTTAAAAGCAGAACCTCAATTTTTGTGTACTTAAACAGAAGTCCGGAAAGGAGAGGCACTTCTAAATGTTCAATTTTGTACTAAATGGAAAGTATGTACGAGTATATTCGAAAAGTTCCTGATTTTATCGACCAAGACCACAGCAAACAGCTCACTTAGACTAAATCAGTGTAATGTCTGGAAAACCAGCCAAACAGGACATGCACAGATTTGATTACGATACGCAGACAACAATATCTGCACGGATACATAACTTCATACCTGGACTTTAAAAAATCCTTCTCAACCAGCTTCCTCAATAGACAGGATTGGGAGAATGCAGGTTTTTTCAGAAAGCCTGAACCTAGCCAGTTGCTTCAAACTTCCAAATCACAGCAGTGTGTTCCAAGCCGAGATCTTGGAAGTTAAAAACGCTGCAAAACAGGTGTAAATGATGGCACTATCACATGCTGATATTACTTTTTTCATTGATAGCCAAGCAACAATAAAAGCGATTTCTGCCACTCTTATCAAATCAAAGCTTGTTTCTTGCTGTGGCGCAGAGCTAAGGGTTGTTGGCTAACAGCATAACGTTAGACTCTGCTGGGTTCCTGGTCACAGTGGCATACCGGGAAACGAAAAAGCGGACGAATTAGCGACAAAAGGCTCAGCACTTGACCCTTCTCTCATTGATCAATCAATCAGGGTCCTATCCTGTGAAATTAAGCAGATCATTGGTAACAAAATAATACGAAAATCCAATGAAAGATGGAAACGCCTAGATTCCTGTGTCACTTCCAGAAAACTATGACCAAAATACGATAAGAACGGATCTGAAAAGCTACTATCCTTTAATAGGCCTTCATTACGATCGCTTATCAGTGTTATAACAGGACACAACCTACTAGGTTACCACAGAAAGAAAATGGGTCTTTGCACCGATGACTTGTGTAGAGGATGCAATGACGAGGATGAACATGAGGATACCACTCACTTCCTTTGTCACTGCCCAGTAATCTGCCACAGGCCACACCAGGAAAAAATTTCTAGGCTATTACTTCTTCAACGAACTAGAAGAATTATCAGACACTCCAAGAAACAGCCTGCTGAACTTCATTAAGGCCACAAAATGGTTAAAAATTGACCAACTCCAGGGTATCACAATGGATCAACATTGATCTAAGTGTGACGGAAATAAGATCAACCATCAGCCCATTTTACCCAACCTAACCTGTCGACAGCTCAAATGTAGATTACCATTGCTGACCCACATTGTAGTGCTCGGATCTTCTTTAACGTTTCTGCCATTTAGTGACAAGTTGAAAAAAAGCGTTAGTATACGAATGGTCTCAAGGAAATTGTTCTAATACGTGCCACAATACCTCGTCAAACGGAAGCTGAAAGCCGGAGTGCAATAAAGAAGCTACACATGTCATTTTACTACTTTGCAAAAATTTGCGTAAATAGTAACCTAGACGTATACGCTTTTTCTATTTTATGTTCTGATTTACGTTCAGGTACCATATCCTCGCGTTTTAGAATTTTTGCAGTTCTCAATTATCAGTTCGTACGTTTTCAATACGCTTATCGTTCTGCTACCGGAACTGAATTCGGTTGATGAATTCTATACAACATTATTTACTGCTAAACATGAGTAATATTAAACTGTATTAACATTAAATTGTGCTAAAATAAAAGAAAAGAAAAATTGCATTTTTTGAGATGGATGATCGGATGTTTATTTCAATGTAAAGAGGAAGATATGCCATTAATAATGGAAAACAATACCAGCCAATTCGCCGCCACGGCTAGCTTACGGGATAATATCCTTTTCATGAAATTTTCCATCACAAAATCGCAAAGAGGCTGCTGTATACCTTCAAGAGCATCACGAATTCCATCTTTGAGGTCTTTAATCGACGATGGGCTGATTCTGCGCCCTTATCTTTCGGTCTCAAAGTAAGAAGTAGCAAGGTGTCAAATCGCAATATATAAGGGGCCAATTGTGATCACCTCTTCGAGTGATAATAGGTCCGGAATCCATTCACCGTAACTGTTGCTCCAGCCTCATTTTCTAAAAAGGAAGATCCAATGACCCCGGGGCCCCCGGCCGGATCATAAACTGCGCTAAACAGTAGTTGAGGATGGAGAGGCTTTTTAACAATAAATATTGCGTTTTTCGAGCCCCAGATGCGATAATTTTGATTGTTGTTAGCCATCGAGGTGAAGAAAATTTCGCGATGAAATTCCGGACTATTTTCATGCATTTTAAGGACCCAATTAGCAAATAAATATACGATACGTGGTAGATGATCGGCCGACTTTTTAAGCCTTAAAACCCTAGTCTTTATGCAAAATACGGTATAATGACGTCTGTGGAATGCCCAATTCCAAAGAACGACGAGGAATGGACAAACCTGAGTTTTCTTCACCAACACTCTGGCCTAAAGTAGCAACACTCACAGTTGTCCTTGAGCGACGTGCACGGGTTTTATTATTCACATTAAAACTTGTCCCAACAGATCAAAAGTTTTTTTTACCAATTTCAGTGTTGCGGTTTGACAGGATACTTCTTGACGACCCATAAATGTTTTAGTTTTCAGAACCACATCGGTCAAATTTTCACCATTTTTATAGTGAACTATACTAATTTCAATGCGTTGTTGAAGCGTGTATCGTTCCATTTTTACTAAAGGGGTGGTTTCTACTTGTCAAACTAAAATTTGTGAAACTTTAAAAAAATTACATGAATTCAAAACCCTTTTAAATCGGGTGGATAAATCAATTAAAAATCTGAGAATTTCGGCACACTTAACTCTCTTTTCTTTTCATGTCAGGTATTTATTTTCGAGTGTGGTTGTCTATATTAGCTTTCATTTTAGTTGCGAAGAAAATCAAATAAAAAGAAATCCTTATAGTGTTTTGGATTGCAAAAATTTTTGAGTCGAGGCTCATTCCTTACAATGGTGTTTTTAAATTCTTATCTCAGTTCTTCTTCTTTCCATTTCCGGCGTTACGAGTAGTGATCTTGAAGCGATCACAACTCTCCCACTTTTCTGCTTCACACTAGTGATCCGCCTGTGGGGTACGCCGCGTTGACCTCAGAAAGCGTCGGCAAGCCTCCCGGTTTTGGATTGTTCCATGTCTGAGGCCAACCAAATGCTGCTGTTTTTGCATTTGCTTGTACCAGGAGTGTTTTGGCCTGCCTTTTCTTTTTCGTCGCGAATTTGAAATTCTTATCTCAGTATCAATGGTAAAGGTGATGTTCACATAGGAAAAGTTTAGCCAATGGGAACACGATTTTTTGCCTGTTGAGAGTTTACACTTTACAGCGAATAGGAAAAACCAGTTTCCAGGTTCTCAATATTCCACAACTACAGCCTACCTTATAGTTTAAATTATAGGATGCGCAGAAAAAATTCTGTGTAATTCTGTCAGTGGAATACATTGTAAATGGAATCCATACAATGATATATTGGACCTGACCTCTTCAATCTTTTCACCCTCGACCAACCAACAAACACGCCAATGACAAAAACCCTACTATATGCTGATGACTCCATCACTTATAGTGCATCCATAAGCCCAGAAATAGCTTTCCGTAGAGTGAAGCAACACATCCTTAAGCTCTACCTACAATGGGGAATTAAAATCAACGCCACTAAAACAAAGTTAATCTGCTTTAGGAATCCCTCGAGTTATAGCATAGCCACAAGATGCAAACTCTTGTCCCTGACACTCCCCGATAACACAATTATCACACCTAAGCAAAGCGTTAAATACCTTGGAGTTCATTTCTTCGAAAGGTTAAAATTTAACCAACATGCTAAACACACTTTTCGCAAGGCAAACGGTGCCTTAGCTCTTCTTCGTCCTCTTATGAAAATAAGAGGTGGTCTTCAAACACGAACGAAACTTCTGCTTTACAAGCAACTAATTCGTCCTATACTAACTTATTGCTTTCCTATATGGTACACAATAAGTCCAACATATATGAAGAAAGTGCAAGTATTCGAGCGCAAAGCTCTTCGCTATTGCACATCTTTGTATAGAAAACCAAATTCAGTCCGCTACTACAGCAATGAAAGGCTCTACGAAACATCTAAAATTGTTCCTATAGACAAATACCTACACAACCTCAGCACCAAAATGCTGAGAAAAATCCAATTCCATCCCAGCCCTCTTATTAATATAATAGCAGATAACCCAGCCCCCGACGACCGATATCTCCAGGTGTTATCCATAATGGATCCAGCATTTCGAATGTCGCAAGAAGACAGCTTCGGAGACTTCTACGTCGCTGCAGGAAGAGGAACGCAGCACAACAGAGGATGAAGACACCAAGAGACCCAAAAAGTGGAAATACAATAGCTTCCAGGACCGAAGCATTTATGCAATTTAATTCAGAGTAGTTCCTCCTATCAATGAAACATTGAAAATTGGTAAGGAATTACTTTTTTCACAAAAAGAGTGCAAAATTCTATAAAAGTCGATTCTACAGTCTTTGATGGCGCTATGAACTTTGATATGGGATCACAAAGAAATCACACCTCCCACACTAGTGATCCCATTGTTAGATACGCTTGCCGGTTTTCTTACCGGTAAGAATATGCAATTACTGTAAAATTCTCTAGGATATAGGAGAATATGCGTTAATCTATTCAAAACTTCTTTAGTTTTGTCGGTAATAGTTGATAGTGTTGTATTCACATTATGTTCGACTTTCATAGCTAGCTAAATTTGATAGTACTTGATACTCTTTATCTAACTTAAATGAAATTATACATTTAACATGAGATGTTTCCCCGCGAGCTTTTAACCGCATATGCCAAGTACTGTTTAAGGTCTTTTAGTTGGTAGCTTCAATTGTAGCTCTTAATTCGATATTTTCGACAGGAGGATTAATTTAGCAAACAATTTCTACCTTTCCATTGATATGAATCAAAGAGCTATAATTTTACCAGTGATACTCCTTGAGTTTACATTTAAATGCACTCGAATTATTTTGGCTTTGTGAAAACCTCCATTCGTATTGTGTATATTTGTTGAAAAATGTTTGAAGAAAAACGATTTTTTTTTCTTCCCTTCAAGTTAAAAGTTTTGCTGAGAAGCAAAATTAGATTTCTAAATTATTTATTTAAAAATGTATCTACCAGAAAAAAGACTAAAGAGCATTGCATTGGAAAGCTTTTGATTACGAACGTAATTTGTTAAAGCGAGCAAAAAAAGAACTAACTTTAAAAAAAAATTAAGGAAAAACTAAAATTTAAAATAAACAAATACGGAAAAGACTTAAAGTTTCGGGATAGGAAAATTCGAAAAAAAAATCATGGCAGTTAATTTTTGTGTTTTAATAACCTGCTCGTCGACAATGTAATCTGCACCGGTCTCGTAATCGCCTTCAATCGAACTCTGCGATGAAGCAGAAGCTGTACCAGTGCTTGATTCACGCTTCAACTGTTGCCGTCGTCAATTTATTTATTGCGTATTGCATTCACAAATAAATTTATTATATTTTGTAATTTTTTTTTTATTTGTTTGATTGAGTGATTGTTAAAGCAATGTGTTGTTGGATTGTGTAGGTGTTTGTGTGTGAATTGAGTGAATGATTATTATATAAGGTTTGCGATACAAAACGGAAAAAGAAAACAAAATAAATTACGTTAGTTTATAGGTTAGTATCGACAAATAACAAACAATAAAAATAATTCGTTATTTTGTAAAATGTTTAGGAACAAATTTTTGTCATTTGTGGATTGTGTTCGGTTATGAAATTACATATTAAGGGATGCCAAACAAACCTTTTCTTTTTTATCCTTCTTGAGTGGACTGCGGCTGCGTGGTGAGTCTAGATCTGGAATGTGATCTGGTGGATGTCCCATGGTGTGACGTTTTTGAGCATCCTTTTCACGTTCTTTCTCAGCTAAAGCTAAGGCTAAAAAAAAACTCTTATTTGATAATTTGAAAAGAGTAAAGAAACACTCACCGTCCATGCTTCGGCTGGTTAATCTACGTCCGGATAAGCTTCGATCGAACTTTGGTGCTACACGCTCCACTGGATTCTTGCGGGTTTCATACATTGTTCGACCAGAGTATCGGAACTTTGAACCAAATCGTGGGAACAAAGTCGATTTAGTCGGTGGCTCCGGTGTCATTAAACGGAAGAAAGTATGATGCTCAACACATGATTTCCATAGTTTCTTAGCAGCACGATGGCTACCTAGCTTGAAGCCAATAGTAGACTCATATTGTTCAAAATCGCCTGGACGGATTTTGATGTAAAAATTATGACGTTTATAAGAGATTTTCAAAATCTTTGGCCAAGCGAAACGATTGATACGCAACCTATTGGAAAAGGCAATGATAATAATGATAATGTGAAATCTTCTAAGGGATTCAATAGGTTTTCATACTGATCGCGATAAACAAGTAGTCCAGATGCGCAAACACCCAACATAATGTCTACGCCTTCAGAGTCCTTAGCCGGATGCAAGTCTACACCGTACATAGCAAGTTTCTTTGCATTTTCCAAGTAATGCAATTCTGCTTCCGCTGGTGATTGTCCTCTGTAAATAGAGAGAAAGCAATTATTTAAAAATACTCTTTCAAGGCAAAACAAAAACGATTTTACTTGTGTGTCTTGTGTAAATCCATGACCTTCTGTTCCAAATCAGAGTTTTGATTGGGTGCGATTTTAAAATCCTTCAAATAGCCTCTGTCTGGCATTTCCTTCGGATCATAATCCCCCATTTCTGATTGAACAAGGTACGATCCCAAAAGTGCATGGGTGACGAATGTACTTGGTAGACGACCCTCCAGTATGTCATTTCGAATCTAATAGAAACAAAAAACATTCAGTTTATGTCAACAAATCAATAACTCTCTATCTCACTTGAAGACAAAGTTGGTATCTAGTAATGTCTTCCTGCAATTGAGCCGGCTCTGGTGGATAGAACTTTACAGCGAATTGTAGCACCCATGGATCCGTTCGGAAAAATTTAGCAACCGGTCTTTCCAAGTCCAACCATACACGATAGTCAGTTGGGATTTGATATAACAAACCAAAGTAGTCTTTTTCTAGGATGTTCAAACCGGCACAAATTGAGTTGAGAAGATCTCGTCCCCTGGCTTTTCTCTAAAAAAAAAAAAAAAAATATTTATATATGGAACGGTCTTATTTTAAAGAGCAACAAGAAACAATAATTATTTTAACTTACATCAATTGTGACATCTAAAACAGAACCATCAAGAAGAGTCACTCGTGCCAAAGCTGCTTTCGACGTGGAAACCGATGAAGACTTTTTCTTAGTTGGGGTTTCTGTCTCCGTTCCAGTGGGAGCGGATTTGGTTTCCGCCGGCATTTTAACCGGTTTTGATTTCCAGCAGTAACTTCAGAACTCGCTTTAAATAAAAAAGAGACAGATCTGATTAGGTTACTATTGCTGGATGGTTATGAAAGTTATATTAGAAATCAAGAGAGATTAAAAGCTATGACTATGATTATACTGTTCATTCTAAGACAAGTCCCTTTCCAGAACTCAAACATTTTCTCATTCGAGTCTTGCAATAGCATAAGACAAACGGACCCTATAGACCTGAGCGGGAGCAGACAAAAACTGTGGGCCCTACAGTAGTCGCATTTCGCATTGATGAGTAGCTTCTGACATTTCATCTTGGAAAAAATATAAATAACATTAGGCTTGTTGTTTGTTCAATGAAGCCCTGCGTTTGCCCTGTAATCACATTTTTTGAAAAACCCGAACTCGCGCCGAATGTCGAACTGAGAGTTTTTTGAGCTCTGAGTTTGTATCGACAGGACTGTCAAATGGCATGTATTTTTCTTCAAATGACAGGGATGTGTGATGATTTTTTGTTGCTGCGTCTTTTGAGAACTAAAAACCCACGTGTTTTTAACAACTCATAGGGTTGACAAGGAAATTTGGGTCAAGTTAAAGGTAAAGTTCAACGGACGAACCTATTGTAAAAGATTTTTGACAGTTCGCTGATATGATTGCGCTTGCCGAATAGGAGGATATAAAATATCGAATTCAGTTGTTTAACATTCGATACAATCCTTCTCTATGAATCTAATGAACAAACTATTCACTTTGTAGAATTCATTCATACTTGCGTTGACAGCGTAAAAACCATGGTTGCACAAAAATGGCAATCTTTTTGTGAATGTTTCTATTTTCGTTTTCAGCGTTACAAGTATCGTGATCTCGAAGGTGCATGTTTCCCATTTTTCTGCTTCACACTAGTAATCTGTCTGTGGGATACGCCATATTGATCTCAGAATGCGTCGGCAAACCCTCCAGTTTTGGATTCTTCCATATCTGAGGTCAACCAAATGCAGATATGCAATTGTCTGTACCAATAGTATCTCGGTCGGTCTTTTCTTTTGTGTCTTAGCGATTGTGCCTGAACATTGTATGTGTGTATCTTGTAGGGAATGCATCTAAAATAAATGATGGCCCTTATTGACTACACTTTAAAACTTTCATTTTGATTTTGAATGCACTCTATGCATTACTTTCATGTTCTTATATAGTATTTTTCGGTTCTTGCATTCATTTCATTCTTAAGCACTGAATGTTGCATTGGACCAATTAAGTCTGCATCCAGAGAGCTTTTGCATTTCTGGATCACTTTCGCAGTATAATAAAAGGGTTGACCAGAGTCTGTCACATTAGACACAAACACTTCTTCCCATCCAGCCACTGTTCGCTTCTCTGCTTGAAAGACGCTCTCTACAATGTCACCAGCGCTAGATCTTTCCTGTTTCAGGGATCAGATTCTAGTCCTGAACCGAAGGAAAGTTTACTGTGTATTTTTCAGGCAGCTCACGACTTGGGATCATCGTTACGGACGGTATTTTCATCATACATTTGTCAAAAGATATGCTGCTTGTGAGATCCTCAAAACTACAGAGTGAATTGTGCTAGAGGCTATCTATTTTTAAATGGGAAATAGTCTAGATAGTACATCCCTTGGTGTATTTATCAAGTGAAGCAAGAGAGAAACCCGGCACAACCCTAATATATTCGGCTCTAGCGATTTATCCGTTCGGAATGAAAAATTCTCTAATTTCGTACGATTCGGAGGTTTTTGCTTCGAGGTATTCTTTCGAACCACAGTTCGTAATTTGTCTGCGATATTTAGATTTAGATTAGATTAGATTTATTGACTTCAATAGTAATACAATTTTCATTTTCTTAATTTTTGAATGTTACATAAGTCTGTAAATGGTTTGGCCGAAAGCCGTCTACCAGATTAGCATTTATTTTATAAAAGATATGAAAAAACTAATATACATTACAATTATTATTTTTATTTTTTTTTTTAACTAAATTTGAAAGCAAAGTATTAAAAACTTTCTCGGACTATACATGTTCTGTAACGGAAGGCATTCAGACAATACTCGTAAAGACGATCCCAACCTCGTTCCCCATTCCAGGATGCTGATTGTTTCCTCTAAATTTAGATTTTCAGCGCCGAAGAAGCGCTTTCGGAACTCGGAATTGTCTGCGATATTATTTAAGCACGCCCTGCAATCTGCGTTAAGTGCGATTTAGTATTTTATTTGTGAAATTTCAAAATGCAATTGTTTTTCCAATTTCGTTCGACGTTGCGTACTATTCCCCGCCCAGAACAGATACCGATAGGGCCGATTGTTCATTGAAATTTGGTGAGTGAGGCAACAACATATTCACGTGTGAGCTTGTTCCACCAAGCAACTGAAACATAGGAGATGATTGGTTTTATCATAACCGTTTAGATCCAAAGGACCCATTTCGGTGAAAGATCAGATGTATAGCCAAAGGCTCTCTTACATTGCCAAAAGACCGACAGTGCTTTAGCAAACACTGCTAGAACCAAGAGAGCTTGTAATCTAGGTTTGCTCCAAAATGCTTGACTTGATTTGAGAAGGGACCTGAATCGAATTTGGCCAAAGCAGTCAACTTTCTGCTTCTTCAGAATAGAGCAACCACTGCAACAGTCATCTTCTACAAGTGTCATCGGAACTAATATTCAAAGTATCAATGCATACCTTTCACTATTTGGGCCATTATTATACGCTGCCAAGTTGCATTTAGCCTCTGATTTTTTCGTTGGCCTAAATTCTAGTAAATCACCAGCTTCGGTCTATAATTGCAAATGCTTGCCATCGATTTGGAATCTTTCCCCATTATACAGAGGAAAGTCTTGCACCCCTCAGCTAAATTGTAAGTGGTTAAAGGGTGAATGTCATTCGGAATATGAATACTATGGATCCATTCTTTTGACTTGTCAACCGACATTTAAATTGCTGAAGCAAATATAAACTATTTTACCTCTGTCGATCATTGCGTAATCCGCAACCAAGTTATTTAGATAATTTATGTTGTTGTTTAAATTTTAGGAATAAAGTCAACTGAAGTCAATTGAACAAGCAACATGCGGTTGAAATAGAGAACAATATAAAAAAAAATAATTACTAATTGAAAAGCGTTCTTTTTTCGGCGACACACCCAACCCATGTATCATATAAACAAACTTTTGAGATCATTCCTCGAGAAGCCATTTATCTTGTACATATACATTCTCAAATTGAAAGATTGTTTTATGGTCAATCCGATTATAAGTTGAGATCAGCATTTTTAACTTGTTTTGGCTTTTTTGCTTTATTTTAGTTGGAGCAAAAAAAAATCAACATTCAACTACATATTAGGTAGTTAGATGTTATAAAATGGTTCAACCGACCGCAAAATCATTTAGCAAAAAATATAACTAGTTTTACTCGTAAGAGTATGATCGCATTCGACAAGAGTTAAAGAAGATCTTTTATCATTCAAAGTCGAAGTTGCAGAAAAAAACTTTTAATGTGTTAAATTTTTAGTCAATTACAACTTGGTGGGCTTTTTTATTAGAGCCAAGCGTTGATTTATGAGAAGTGTGTACGAAAGTGTTAGGTGATGTTGCAACAACATCCAGAAATAACCTCAAGTAGTAACTCAGCAGACATCATCTCAAGCCTGTTAATTAGCACCATAACAATTAGTTTTAAAAATATGACTTCAATCGTTTTTCAAGTGCCAAATAATGTTTTTGTTAGAATTATAACTAAAACTTAATCGTAAAAATAAGTTTCATTATCATAGTATTGATTTTGAATAAAGAATGTTTTTATACCAAGAGTGATCAAAAACGTTTTCGTACACAAGGTTCGCAACATATGAAGCATAGTCTGTAAGTTCAATTTTCGAACACGTTTTCAAGCTACTGGGGCCGTATATCGGCAATAACAATTAGCAAGCGTTGTTCTGAAGTCAGTCTATTGATTGTGTAACGGCCAAACGTACCACAAAAATACCGCAACTTCAAATTGACAATCACTTGAAACAGTGTTCCTAGTTTAAAACCAAACCTTGCAAAAAAAACAAATGTCAGAAACATAATCGGGAAGTTTGAAGGACTGAAGAATGATTTTGGGAAGTAGCGTTCGAGTACGCACCCACAACCGCACATTTAAACACATTCATCCACAATTATACCACACGTTTAGTTCGAGTATTTTAAAAACAACTAATTTTTGACAGAAAACTCTTTCCGTGAGAGAGTAAACAATTTCCCCATGCTACACATTCTAGCCGAAGAAATTTCTATGAGCAGAAATGTGTGAACCTTTTTTTTAACATTTCATAGTTTCTGTACGATGTGGAAGGAATTTTTTTGTTTTCAGTTGCAAATAAATTAACTAAATTTGTTTGTTTTTATAATTTGTTGTGTTTTAATAAAACAAATTATATCTAAGTCGTAGGACTACGGTTCAATAATTTTCAATAACTTTTTAGTGTTGGTATTGCATATCGGATTTCACATTTAAGTTGATACGTGACATCAACAAGACAAAACCTAAATATACCCCAAGCACGTGGTCTTGTAAGCCAATCAATCAAATACTTTAGCAATGGTAAGTTCAATTAGAATATTTAACCAGATACCTGTACCAATTCTCATAAAAACCTGTAATCTGTTTATTTTGTATCTAGGACGTTCTACAAAGACCGGGTGAAGAGTTTGAAAACGCTGGCCTTGTCGACGAAATGTGGGTTATGAAAGCCATGGAACATACGGAAGAGTACTTTAATGTACATTTTTTCAAAATACTTCTAGGTTCCAATGTCTAATGCCTACTTTTTTTTGATTGCAGCTTATCTCCAAAATTGATCCAAAAAGTGTAAAACTGTCTCCATTTGATGACATCATTTACACAACAATCGGACAAGTTTTCCCAAATTTAACAATCGATGTGATTACGGAGGACGACCTCAACCCCTGAACCACTGAACAAAAAATCAAATGGAGAGAGTTTATAGAAAATTCAAAAAACCAGAGGACTAGAGGACATATGGAACTCTCCTAAAATCGAAGCCTTTAAAGGAATTATCACCTGAAAACTTATTGCTTGTTGTTCGTTTGCAATTCTTGGCCATTGAAATAGCAAGGAACCGTGAAAATTATAATGATGCTCTTAGAGAAAAACTCAAACCTAAAGTTTTACCAACTCCGACACCGGTTGGGGAGTATCATAATAGCATCTGTTGGCGAAAACTAATTCAGCTTGTGACTAAATAAAAATATAATTAAAAAAAACGAATTCTAGACTTTAACTATCTCACAAGGTTGAGATGTAGGTTAGGTTAGGTTGGATGGGGTGCAGCCACAAGTGGAAATATCTGGCCAAAGATTTCGGGAGACTCGGCATGTTTCTAAAGATAACCACCTCATTCGCGGTTTTTAGAAAATTATGTTTGAGTCTGTTTGAGGTTGAGATGCAACGGCTAGTGCAGACATGGATGAATTCGGTTGATAGATCACGTTGACGTTTAAATGTGTGTAGCATGTAGCTTTAGTGTCAAGAAAACGTTCGAGTGCTTTTATGTACATCAATCGCTCTCAGAGAAATTTTACCCTTACTCCTTAAAATTTTTCTGACGGCCGAGTTTGGTGCACAAAGTACTCGAACGCACCTATTGTACAAAGCGTACTGACCACATATTGTCCTATTTACAATTTTAAATAATAAATTAATAAAAACATATAAATAAAGTAAAAAGGGGGCGCGACAACTCGAGGAGCCTTAGCACCTAGGGCATTACAAGGACCTACTATTTTATGTCAACTTCGAACTGCTAATTAAGATGGTGATATCCATGGCAATTGTTACTCCCTTAATTTGGTAGTTCTTCGTGTAAGGTCGTACTTGCTATAATGGTTTCCAAATTCTTGACCTTACTTACATACTTGGTTGTAAGTAAGTAAGGATGCCCACCTCATTACAGTTCGGGGTGAACCTGGGCCTCAACCAACATCCTTCTATAACGACTTCGATTTCGGGCGAGCTCCCTCCAGTTGCGCACTCCAAGTCGGTTGAGGTTTTCATCCATTTGATTGTGCCACCTAAGACGAGGTCTTCCCCTTCCGCGATTTCCCTGCTCTCGAACACCCGACGAGCCGGAGCGTTTGGGTCCATCCGCTCTACATGGCCCAACCATCGCATCGTAGCCTCGCGATGAGTACTCTTCTGGCTATGCCCATGTCGCGGTACAGCTCATACAGCTCGTTGTTGTATCTTCTTCTCCACACATTGTTTTCGCATACGGGACCAAAGATCATTCGGAGAATTTTTCTTTCGAAACAACCAAGGGTTTCCTCATCCGCTTTCGATAAAGTCCATGCTTCCGCGCCGTAAAGCAGGACTGGGATGATCAAGGTCTTATACAAGGTCACTTTGGTTTTTCTAGAGAGGGTTTTGTTTCTCAATTGCCTTCTTAACCCAAAGAAGCAACGGTCGGCAAGAGTTATTCTCCGTTTGATCTCCGCACTGATGTTGTTGTCCGTGTCTACAGCGGATCCTAGGTAGACGAAGTCCTGTACTACCTCGAAGTTATGTCTGTCTATTGTGACGTTTTGTCCGATTCGTCGATGTTCTGTGTCCTTGTTTGATGACAACATATACTTCGTTTTGCCCTCATTAACCATCAAACCCATTTTTGCCGCTTCTGTTTCAATACTCGCAAAAGCACCTATGACATCACGCTTTTTCTTCCCATTACGTCAATATCGTCTGCATAGGCAAGTAATTGTACAGACTTTTGAAAGATTGTTCCTCTGGTGTTGATTGAGTTTCTTACAATCTGTTCAAGTATGATGTTGAAGAAATCGCATGACAGCTTGTCGCCTTGCCTAAAACCTTTTTCGACATCAAAGGTCTCGGTGAGTTCTTTACCGACCTTGACGGAGCAGCGTGAATTCTCCAAAGTCATCCTGCATAGTCGTACAAGTTTTGCAGGGATGCCGAAACTAGACATGGCTCTGTACAGCTCGTCTCTGTAAATACTGTCATACGCGGCCTTGAAATCGATAAAGAGGTGGTGAATATCGATATTATGTTCTCGGGTTTTTTCCAAGATCTGCCGTAATGTGAAAATTTGGTCTATTGTGGACTTCTCTGGTCTAAAACCACATTGATAAGGACCTATCAAGTTGTTGACGTGGGGTTTCAGATGTTCACATATTACAGCAGACAAGATCTTATAAGCGATGTTAAGGAGGCTTATCCCTCTATAATTGGCGCAATTGTGAGGGTCTCCCTTCTTTAGGATCGGGCATACGATACTGAGGTTCCATTCATCGGGCATGCTTTCTTCCGACCATAGCGTGCAGATCAGCTGGTGCAAGCTCCTTTCCAACTGGTCTCCAGCTGCCTTGAAGAGTTCGGCATCAAGGCCATCTGCACCTGCAGTCTGATTTGATTTAAGTTTGCATATGGCAAGCTTAACTTCCTTTAGGTCGGGAGGACGGCATTCTTGATCATCGTCCAAGCTGAATGGGGCAATCTGCCTGACAGCGGAATTTGTGTCCTCATCGCCGTTAAGCAGTCTGCAGAAATGATCTTTCCAGATCATCAGTAGCGACTGTGACTCTATAACTATGTTTCCCTGCTGGTCTTTACAGGCTTGAGTTCGGGGCTTGCCACCCTGGCAGGATCTTTTTACCTTTTCGTAAAACTTCCGAATCTCGTTCCTGTCATGGCATCTCTCTATTTCCTCAAACGAGCGCTTCTCATGTTGCTTCTTTTTCTTTTTGAGAAGTCGGTGTTCTTCCCTTCTTTTCTCCTTGTAGAGATCTCATTATACTGATCGTAAGCAGCCCTTGTTCGTTTTTCTTGACCTAACATGTACAATTCCTACAAAAAATTGCCCCGCTAACGTGGGTGAAAATTCGATTTAGCAATTTAGAAAAGATTTATTGTGGCATAGGCTGTATGGCTTGGCTCGCCATCCTGCATGAAGCAAAGGTCATCTAAGTCCATATCATCAATCTTACCCAAAGCATAGAAACGTGCTCGCGAATTGATTCTCACACGCTCCACGCTCGGCTACAGAAGCAACATTCTTGTCTGAAACGTGTTCGCGAATTGATTCTCACACTCTCGGCTACAGAAGCCTCATTCTAGTCTGTAAGACGAGGACTTTGGAAGTTGTCCACTAGCATTTCTTTTTGCACAAACTTGCTAACATCCAAGCATCATTCCGGCTAAAAATTCTTTCAAAAACACACGTTTTGGACACGCAGCTTTATCTTTGAAAATAAATTCCTCACATTTCAAGCGTAGAACGACTTGTTTAGTTTAGCGGGAGATATTATACTGTCTTTCTGTCAAAAGATCGAGCGAGAACCAGCTGTCAGTGTCAAAATAATATATAATTAGAAACCAAGGGTGGGCCACTCTTTACTTGAACAAACCTTTTTCGAAGAAAATGTAAAGGTTTTCTACATTTCTTACATTTACTCTACTTTTTTTCAACTGTTACTACTACTTGTGGATGACGACAAAATTCTTCACAGGTGGCGACAGTATTGTAATGATCTTTTGAATGAACACTTTCCTCGGCGCCACTTTCCAACAGCTGCACCTAACTTTACGGAAGTATCCGACATCACAGTCGAAGAAGTTAAGGAGGCAGTTAAGAACTCCAAAAAAGGCAAAGCGATTGGGCCAGACGAGGTACCATATGAGTTTTGGAAAAATATGGAAGACATCGGGTTGAGATGGCTCACGATTCTCATCTCCAAAGTTATAAGAGGTGATAGTTTGCCTAATCAATGGAGGGAAAGTTTTCTTCTTCCAATGTACAAGGGAAAGGGAGATACCAGAAGCTGTGACAACTATCGTTCGATCAAGTTGATGTCCCACACTATGAAGATCGTTGAGCGGGTTTTGGATAGCCGACTGCGGAAAATAATAAGGCTGTCTGATGACCAATGCGGGTTTGTCGCGGGTAAGTCAACTACAGACGCAATCCAAAGTATAAGGATCATTATGGAAAAACACCGAGATGCCTTAGATTATTTGCATATTGTGTTGGTTGACTTCGAAAAAGCATTCGATCGACAACCACGAGATCTGATATGGGTGGCCCTCAGACACCGAGGAGTTCCTGAAGCCTATGTGCGAATAATTTTGGACATGTACGAGGGAGCAGTGAGATGCCCAGCTGGAGTCACCGAAGAATTCCAAATAACAGTAGGTGTACATCAGGGAAGTGTCTTGAGTCCACTGCTCTTTATTGCTGTTCTGGATTATTTGCTCGAAGGAAAAGTAACGGACAATAAAGTACAACAATTATTCTTTGCTGACGATGGAGCCATCATAAGCGAGGATCCTACATCCCTGCAACGAGCACTTGACGTTTGGATTGATGTTCTGGAATGAAATGGGTACCGTATTAGCGCTAAAAAGACTGAATACCTGTGCTGCCCTTTTTCTGATCCAGACAAGCCTATTCCAGACATTTATTTGAATGGAAATGTGCTTCCCAAGTGTGAAAAGTTTAAATATCTAGGATCTATGATCATTAGTGAAGCAACTTGTGATCACGACATCAATCATCGAGTAAGTGTAGGGTGGATGAAGTGGCGAGAAAACTCCACTATCTTCTGTGATCGAAAAATGCCCCCTAAGCTGAAGGGAAGACTCTATACAGCAGTTGTCCGTCCAGCTCTGACACACGGTTCACAATGTTGGACAATGTACAAAAAGTATGAGAGCAAATTGACGGCAGCCGAAATAAAGATGCTTCGGATGACAGCAGGAGTAACAAAGCTTGATCGAATTAGAAGTACTAAGATCCGTGGAAGCCTTCATGTCAAAAGTACCATCTTGACAAAATTCAGCACGACCGGCTCAGTTGGTATTGTCATGTTCAAAGGAGAGATCCGCAGAACCCCGTCCAAAAGGCAATATCGTACAACGTTTCAACAAATTCGCGACGAAAAAGAAAAGGCATTCCAAAACACTCCTGGTACAAGCAAATGCAAAAACAGCAACATTTGGTTGGCCTCAGACATGGAACAATCCAAAACCGGGAGGCTTGCCGACGCTTTCTGAGGTCAACGCGGCGTACCCCACAGGCGGATCACTAGTGTGAAGCAGAAAAGTGGGAGAGTTGTGATCGCTTCAAGATCACTTCTAGTAACGCCGCGCCGGAAATGAAAAGAAGAACTCTAGTTTTTTTCAAATTTGCTCCGATTAATGACTGAGGAACTGTTTTTTTTTTTTTCATCTTTTGTTTGATAACTAAAATAATTTTTAACTCGATAAATAGAGAATTGCTTCTACCGCTACTTTTGACTGGAATCAAAGGCAAATCATCATTATCACCCTAGATTCATCACATAAACCAGCTTACCTCTCCTATTAAGATGCTCGCTGTTTCAGTCTTCCTGACTCAATGGCTTCATACTTAAACAAAAAGACCAATGCTTTTGGCACTTACTGATGCACTCATGTTTTTCTGCAAATGCTCCACCGTGGAACGCTTTCATACAAAGCTGCCAAACAACGACACCATAATCACAAAAACCAACCTACTCTTACAACGATAGAAAAATGTAATATAAGACAGCAACACTGTACAGCTGCGTAAGATAGTTTTAACGAAAATCTCAACGAACATGGTGCACAGTGGTTCCTGAGTTTGTAAACCACTCCAAGCAATCAATCTTGGTAATTTTATGCTTTCGTACCAAGTCGGATTGTATGAAGCTCTTGCCTAACGTTTGCCTAATGTTTTTGATTTCGTAATAATTTCATCATTACCAGATAATTGGATAATTTTCCTCCTTTTGCCGTCTGTAAAAGCGTGTCTCTTTGTTGAGTTATTCTTAGCATTTTCCCAGCATTAGCGTTTATAATGATCAGGTTGGGTCTGGGTGTGTACTATGTACTACGCTATGACCTACTCTTTGCAGTGAAAGTTTTGTTGAAAGTTAAGTGCACCATTGACTGGCACTAATTGTACATCTACGTTAGTCTTGCTTAAAATGCTTTTCTTTAAACATCTTTACATATAAATCTCTTTCTGTTTCAATTCGATTATTTGTGAAGATTTGGCACACACTTACTCGTATGTATTTGATCTTAAACGCCTATGAAGCTGTGTCTTATAACTGAAGGTCAACTCGATCTATTACCTACCTCAACAAGCATAAAAACACAAAAGATAATAGCACACAACATCGTACATGTACACAATGCACAAAGTCAACAACGTTCGAGGACGTTAGGAACATAAAAGAATTTCTCTAGTGGAGGTTTTTGTGTTCGCCTTGTAGAGACAACCCCATTAAGATTAATTTAAATTTGATTAAATTTGATTAACATTGTGAGCAAGCATCTAAGATGAGATTTATCGTTCTCCTCTTCAGTTCAAGTGATGGCACTAGAGCAAGCAATGACATTGTACAATTTACTGGCACGCATATGATCCATGAATACATTAAGTAAACTGAAGAATGAAGATAATTTCAATTCGTATACAACAAGTGGAGTACTTCACGGAGTGAAAATTATAATTACATTAATTGAGGACTGATGCCAGCTAGGCCTCTGATTGTGGCCGATTGTCATGTGTCATGTAATGCTAATTTTCCATAGCTAGCTACATATTTAAGGCGACAAAGCGAAAGTAATCTAAACCAGAAGTGCTGATAGAATTTAAATGTGAAATAATAGCATTTGACCATTAAATTATGTGAGATGTGGTGCATCTTTATATTTAGAAATGAAATGTGTTATCTTCTTGAGTGGTTGTGAGTGTTTGTGGGAATCTATCGGGGATGGGGAGTAAACAGCTAATTTCTTAAAATATATGATTTAATAACAATTAAAAGATTGTTATATTCAACAGAGAACCTGCTATCGTCGTTGCCCACTTGTTTTATTTTCAAATTTAAACCTAAAGAATTTCCTTAGCGAAAAAACGGAAGAATTTCGTAAATAAATAACACGGAGTTAGATTAAGCTTTGGGTTACTTACTATCAAATATTCGTTCGTAATGAATAGAAACACGCAAGGTGTGGGTCGGAAGGATTCGTTTAACACCGTATTTGAGCAACTTGAGTGGAAAAAAAGTTTTTAAGCTCGTATCGGTTTGTTTAACACCACTTTTTGAGAATTTTGAGGGGGGAAAAAAGATCGTGTAATTCGTGTTGGTCCATTTGAAACGAAAACACACTGTCATTTATAATAGGAAAAGGTTACTTATCGGTCAATCTAAAATAAGCTCATTGCAATCTTTTCAGTTAAAAATCTCCTGGTGTTGCTAGAGTTCTACTCAGGCGCGAATTTCATTGTTTTTCTAACTGTAAGTAGTGTAACAAAACTAATAACATCTAAAAACCGAGAGAATTCTGGCAACGCCATGGGATTTTAAATTTAAAAAATTGCAATAAGCCGGTGTTAAACGATTCAACACGAGCCTACACGCTTTTTTCACTCAAATTACTCAAAATGCGGTGTTTAACGAAACAGCAGGGCCCACACCGCGGGTACATACAGACACTTCCGTAATAAATATCTATAGTTGTTTTTTCTGTTCGAGGTTTTTTAAATATTAAGGAGTCTATTCTCCTTAGAATTTTCAAAGAAACGATTTCATTTTCTAAAAGTATAGGTACCTACATTATTTGAAAGTATTAAACTAAAATTTTTTAAAGATCCGAGCAGTACTTTTAGGTGACGTTTGAGTAACTACATGAGCCCCTAATATCACTATTTTTAGCACTGTTGCACTTGGAGGGTCGAAGAAAATTGATTTAAAAAAATATATACAGCTATGGACAAAGAAATAGCACACTATTAAGAAAAATTATAAATTAAAAATTTCCGACATGTGAAATGGTTGTGATGTTTCTTTTTCTTCGGGTTTGAAGATTTGATAAACAAATGCAGTCTATCAAGCCTAAAATGTACCGCAATTTTTGCATTGTCTTAAGTGCGAAGCGTACAATCCTAAGTATACTTTAAAGACGGTGAAACATGGAGTGGAAAATTTAATGGTCTGGGGTGCGTTTTCCTGGCATGGGTAGGGACCATTGCATTGGTGAGGATTGATGTAAAAATGGATAAATTCGCTTATCTTGCTATACTGAAGAATACAATGGAACCATATTCCTTTTGAGTTTATGCCAATTAAGTGTATATTCATGCATGACAATGACCCCAAACACGCATCAAATATACTAAAAGCTTGGCTCGTGGATGAAAAAATCGATGTCCTAACCTGGCCAGCTCAAAGTCCCGATCTTAATCCAATAGAACACTTATGAAATGATGTTAAAGTCAAAATTGGACAGACAAAATTTAAAAATTCAAACGATCTTTGGGCCGGAATCAAAGAAGCTTGGTACTCTATCCCACAAAGTAGATGCCAGACGTTAGTTGAAAGCTTACCAAGGAGGTGCCAAGCAACTTTAAAAAATCGTGGTCAACCAACTAAGAACTAACTTGGTAATACCAAAATTTATGAAAAAATAAATATTTTCACTAAAAATAATTTTTTTTTACGAATATTGGTAAGTGTGCTATTTTCTTGTCCACAAGAAATTTGATCATCACTGCAAAATATATTTTTAAAAATTGAATTGTTAAGAAATAATTCCCTATTACTAATTATTATTAATCCTTAGAAGTCACTTCATGTCATAAAATAGGAAATAAAATATTTAAGTTCAAAAGGAAAAAATAAATGCTGTTATCATAAGAAAATTAATGAGTGAGCTATTTCTTTGTCCATAGCTGTATATATTAAAGTACCAGATCTCAAGTCCATCTGACGAATAGTTTCAGTTTAGTTTTTGACTTTCGTTCGAGTCAGTGCCACTTGGTGAGTGAACACGGTACTACAATGCTTACTTACGAACTTTCCGACATTTTTCAGCAAACAGCTGTAGACAGCATACTGTATATTATAATGGCAACGGTTAACGATAGTACATTTACGTAGTCGTGTTTACAGCGTGTTATGTTATGTTTTACATCATCTTGAAACTTTTAACCCTCCTTTACAAACCGGCAAAAGTCGTGTCCACCCGAACTGGGTCCAAATGGACCCCACGATTTTTTCTTCGATTTTTTTTGGATTTCTGACTTATATTGTTCAGTTGTAGTTCTTCTGGCTATTGTATGAATTGTTTCTAAGTATTTCACGCAGTGATAAAACAATTTAAGCAGAGATGTCATTATGCAGGTATGTAGGAGGTCATCAATAAAATTTTTCAATTTCAAAAACGATGGAAACTGCCTAACTTCGCAAATCTGGGATTCCCGCTTATCCCTTTCGATATGTCTGTTTTTTATAACCTAAAAAGGATTGTATTTCCCCAATACATGCCAAGCAAGCCTGCCAAATATGGTTTGAAGTTTAGGTGGGTGAATGAAAGCTCAACGGGCTATCCACTGAAGTTTTCTATCTGCACTGGTAGCTCTAACCAAAGTACAGGACTTGGTCGTTGAAGCCATCATATTTCAATTCTGAACGCAACCTCACTATTGATAATTTCTTTACGTCGCGTCGGTGGATTTGGCATTGAAGTTACTGGATAAAAAGATCACTATTCTTGGCACGATTCGGAAAAACAAAAGAGATTTGCCTCAACCTTTTGTAGCGAAGGAGGTTCTTGATGGCCAGAATGAGCCTGTAAAGGTCAATTACAAAAAGCAGTATCGTCCAGTCCAAAGATGGATTTTCTGGAAAAATGGCGTTGGTGAGTTATGTTCCGAGGCCAAACAAACAAGTGGTATTGCTATCAACACAACATAACTGCGAGAAAGCCACTTCCGGTCATCAAAGTAAACCTGCCATGATACTGGATTATAGCCTCACCAAAGGTGGAGTCGATGTATTCGACCAAATGGTCTCAATATATTCACGTCAAACAAATCGCTGGCCGATGGTTGTATTCCACAACTTACTGGAAGTAGCAGCCCTAGCAACTGTCATCATTTTCCGGCACTTCAATCCGCCTATAAGAAACAAATATTTGTTCAGAAGTGATAAACTCATCGAACTAGCGGAGGAACTGGTTGAGTCAGAATTGAATAACCGTTCACAACCTGCAACACAATCTGGCATTGGATGCTCTCTGTATTTTGGGGAGAGTCCAGGAAAAATTACCAACAGTCCCCGAAAGGCTCTCTTGTAAAAGAAGCAGATGTCACCTTTGCCCAAGAGCAGACGACAAGAAAAGCAGAACCACCTGCAATGGATGTGGCAGATGTTATTGTCCTTGCCACACTAGAACCATGTGTTAAATGCCTGGCGGAACTGCCAACAACTTCAAACTAAATCGTTCTAAACATAAACTATGCTGCTTTGGATGTAAAATAATTAATTTTTAGAAAAAATATGATTTTTCATAGAATTTCAGCAGTGGGGTCCAAATGGACCCCAGTTCGGGTGGACGGGTTCTTTTCACAAAAAAATCGCAGAAAAATCTGTAAGCATCTGATTATCGTTTTAACTTAAGAAATGAATAAAAAATTGATTTTTGTTCACTGAGTAAAAATCCCATTTAAAAAAAATGAAAAACAAAAAAGTTAAGAGTGTTCAAACATGCTCTGGGGTCCAAATGGACCCCAGTTTGTAAAGGAGGGTTAATACGATTATCTCAAAACCACTTTTTTGAAGTCGGTGACCGCGATAACTCAAAAACAGTTCACCCAATTATCTTCAAATTATTCACACTTATTGTTAATATAAAAACGAAGCACTTATTCATGGGGTTGTTACTTTTTCTCAATAGAACCGATTTTGATTAAAAGTCCGATTTTCTGATGAAAATCGAAGTTTTTTTTAAATGTTCATTAAAAATACCGAAATCGAAATTTTTGAAATCATAGCGATTAAGTATCGGAAAAAAATGTTATCTAACGATATCCTCTTCAATTTTTTGTTACAGATAATTTTTGAAGGCGGAATGGCGGTCACCGCAAAACAAATATTTTTTTAAATACTCTTACTTACTTACTTACATGTAAGTTCAGTTGTAATGAATATTTCGCCGAGGGGAAAATTACAAAATATTGTTCAAACATATATTAATATCTGTATAAAATTTCGTTTAAATCCATTATACATACTTTTCCTACAAAAAATTCACGATAATCGATTTTTTTCGACCCTCCCAGGTGCGACAGTGCCCTTAGAAAACTTTTAACGCTTTTTTCTCGGAACGATGTTTTTGAACGGCTTGTTGATAAAATCTCCGAATTTATTTAACCAAACCTTACCAAAATTTTACCACATATTCTTTATGATTATAGCTATAACGCATAACATAGGAGTTTTGAAATTTTTGAAGTAACCAATTTTTTGCCAAAAAACCTGGTTTTTCGAACTTTTTGGGAATTGGTAGCCATTTTTTGATATAACAAAAATTGTATGATATAGCTATAGCTATAATCATAAAATGTGGCAAAATTTTGGTAAGGTTCCAATCTCCTATTCCAGCAGATATTTCATCAACAGTGTTTTTTTACTATCGGCCGAATAAAGTAATATCTTAATAAATACATGAAATATGGTAAAAAAAAAAAATAGTAAAATAGCCGTTTTTTGTCCGTCCAAAGAAGGTAGACCACTTAATTGCAGAACTTATACCTAAATACCGGTCCATTGCAAATGCTGTTTTTAGACGTTTGGTTTTCAAGAAGAAATAGCTCCAGCCAAGGAGCCCATTTTTCAACCACTCTTTGCAGCATTTGGGGCCGTATGTCAGCAACAGCGTGCTGACTGCCAAATATTCTCTTCAAAGCCGTCAATAGTCTCGGGCTTATTTGCTTAGACAAACGACTTCACATGCCCCCACAAAAAATAGTTCAGCGCTGTTAAATAGCCCGATCACAGGTTCAAAACTCGAAATTATGTATTTATGTAATTTCGAGACAATTTAATTAACGTTCAGTTGTCGTGCTCCTTCAATTCTTCTACGATGAAATGGCAAGCTAAACTGAGTATAAATCAAGTGACAGCTGTCAAAAAAAAACTTCGAAATGAAATTTCGAATGGTAAAAAAAAAAATAGTAAAATAGCCGTTTTTTGTCCGTCCAAAGAAGGTAGACCACTTAATTGCAGAACTTATACCTAAATACCGGTCCATTGCAAATGCTGTTTTTAGACGTTTGGTTTTCAAGAAGAAATAGCTCCAGCCAAGGAGCCCATTTTTCAACCACTCTTTGCAGCATTTGGGGCCGTATGTCAGCAACAGCGTGCTGACTGCCAAATATTCTCTTCAAAGCCGTCAATAGTCTCGGGCTTATTTGCTTAGACAAACGACTTCACATGCCCCCACAAAAAATAGTTCAGCGCTGTTAAATAGCCCGATCACAGGTTCAAAACTCGAAATTATGTATTTATGTAATTTCGAGACAATTTAATTAACGTTCAGTTGTCGTGCTCCTTCAATTCTTCTACGATGAAATGGCAAGCTAAACTGAGTATAAATCAAGTGACAGCTGTCAAAAAAAAACTTCGAAATGAAATTTCGACCGAAACTTATCGCAAATGCAGTGGATGTACTTGGAACAGCATCAGTAACAAGTCATCTTTTGACCCATGAGTCTACAGAAGTGTTATCATTGGCATAGCCTGTAATCATAGCTCACTACGGGTCCACTACAGAACATTTTAACAACCACCAACTCTCTTTAAAATTATTTACTTTTTAGAACTTTATTTGGATATGAGAGTAGTAAAGGAGCAGCTTGAGTAATTTTTTGAAAAAATTATTAAAAATCAGCTATGCCACTTACTATCACATAGGTTAAATAGAATGGGCTGACGGTTGATCTTATTACCGTCACACTTAGATCAATGTAGATCCATTGTGATACTCGAGTATTGTAACGTCCTAGAAACCTATGAGTTTATGTCTTGTCAATTTTTAACCTTTTTGTGGCCTTAATGAAGTTCAACAGGCTGTTTCTTGGAGTGTCTAATAATTCTTCTAGTTCGTTGAAGAAGTAATAGCCTAGAAATTTTTTCCTGGTGTGGCAGATTACTGGGCAGTGACAAAGGAAGTGAGTGGTATCCTCGTGTTCATCTTCGTCATTGCATCCTCTGCACAGGTCATCGGTACAAAGACCCATTTTCTTTTTGTGGTAACCTAGTAGGTTGTGTCCAGTTATGATGCTGATAAGCATTCGTAATGAAGGTCTATTCAATGATAGCAGCTCCGTCTATTCAATGATAGCAGATCCGTTCTTATCGTATTTCGGCCATAGTTTCCTGGAAGTAACACAGGAGTCTAGCCATTCCCATCTTTCATTGCATTTTCGCATTATTTTTTTCCCAATGATCTGTTTAATTTCACAGGGTGGAATCCTGATTGATTGATCAACGAGAGAAGGGTCAAGTGCTGATCCTTTCCTCGCTAGTTCGTCCACTTTTTCATTTCCCGACATACCACTATGACCAGGAACCCAGCAGAGTCTAACGTTATGCTGTGTGCCAAGAACCTTTAGCTCTTCGCGACAGCAAGAAACAAGCTTTGATTTGACAAGAGTGGCAGAAATCGCTTTTATTGCTGCTTGGCTATCAATGAAAAAAGTAATATCAGCATGTGATAGTGCCATCATTTACACCTGTTTTGCAGCGTTTTTAACTTCCAAGATCTCGGCTTGGAAGACGCTGCTGTGATTTGGAAGTCTGAATGAACTGGCTAGGTTTAGGCTTTCTGAAAAGAAACCTGCCCCTGTTCCAACTTCCATTTTTGAACCGTCGGTATACATTGATATAGACGTCTCGTTCAGGTAAGGTGTTTCATTCTCCCAATCCTGTCTATTGGGGAAGCTGGTTGTGAAGGATTTTTTAAAGTCCAGGTATGGAGTTATGTAATCCGTGCAGATATTTTTATCTGCGTATCGTGATAAAATCTGTGCGTGTCCTGTTTGGCTGGTTTTCCAGACATTACACTGATTAAGTCTAAGTGCACTATTTGCTGCCGCTTCTTGAACATAGAGATCAAGAGGTGTGAGATGGAGGATTACTTCCAAGCTCGCGGTTGGTGTAGTTCTCATTGCACCAGTTACGCAAATACAGGCTGATCTTTGTACTTTGGTTAGGGTTTTTGAAAGCGTGGATTTTCCCAGCGCCTTCCACCAGACCAAATTGCCATAAGATAGGATAGGTCTAACCTAACCACTATCACATACTCTAGTGTTTCTTAAAGCCAATAATTTGTTCCTTTATTAACATTTCAATTCAAGTTAATTAAGTGAATGGTTTTTGAGTAGGTAATCAATCTTCTTTCTTGGTTTTTGAGAAATTAAAAAAAAACCAAAGCTACTTTGCTCAGGGAATAAAGTCCAATTAGCAAAAACCCATAAAATTCGATTTTCTGGAGGAAAGTACCTTTGATCTTTTTTAAATTTCTCAAAAACTAAAAAAAGATTGTTTCTTTCGGTTTTCTGTGTTTGACTTAATAATATACAGGGTGTTCCGAAACTCGTCTATTATACTTTGGGATGTGATTCTTGTTCATATTCTACGAAGAAAATTGTGCTACAGTAAAGTCCGTTTTTCAACTTTGACATCGCTTTTTGACAATTTAAAAAATGGCTAACTTCGGTGTACCCTGACCTGTGTTAAACTTGATTTCTCTGTCAATACTGATGGTAGAGGCCTAATTTTAGACTTAATTTTTTGTAAAAATAATAATCTTTAAAATTGTATTTAAGTTGAGCTTCCATAGGTTTAGGGTTGCCAGATTTTTTTAATTGGTGTTCAAATTTTCTTCCCCAAGCAAAGTTTTGACTTTGAGGTCATTTTTTTGCAGAAAATGCCTGTTAAACATAGAGTTTCTTTATTTTTACAGATGAACAAAACAATAATGAAAAAAAAAACTCAGTAATAAGTGCACTCAAAAACCCATACATTTTATGATACTTGAAAAAATACAAAACGGGTAAAATTAAAAAAAAAAAAATTAAAAAAATTTTACCTTTAAGGTTTGTTTGAATAAAAAATAATATGGGCACTTTTAGTAGTTTTTTTATGTATTATAATTATGTATCTTTTCTATTAAGTTTAAGATTAGGTCTATATCATCAGTATTGACAGAGAAATCGAGTTTAACACAGGTCTGGGTACACCAAAGTTAACCTTTTTTTAAATTGTCAAAAAGTGATGTCAAAGTTGAGAAACAGACTTTACTGCATAACAATTTTTTTCTTATAGTATGACCAAGAATCACATCCCAAAGTATGTAACACGAGTTACGGAACACCCTGTATAATAATAATTATATATTAATAATAAGAGCATTGATTATTGAAAGAAAAAGTGCACGTTAATAGGACAGTTTTGTTAAAATTTCATACGGTCATAAACCGTTCTCTTAATAAATTAACTTAAATTATAATGTTTTGTTGTTTATTTTAACCTGAATTAAGTTGTAATTCAAATGAGTTTAACAAAACTTTTATTGCTTGTTATAATTACAACTCTCATTGAAGTTAATTTACTAAGAGAACAACAGGTAGTTTTATTTTTAGCCATTTCCGATGTTTTTGCGTTGTTTTCTTTTAATTTCATTTTAATTAACATCGTCTAAAAATTCACTTGAACTTCTATTAACTTTAATATATCCTACAAAAGAAAAACAACGCACATGAACTATAATGCGAAAGCAAACAATTCAAACGAAAACCTCTTTAATTGGACGAAATTGACGAGTGTTTTTACATTTATGTACATTGTACATCCATACGACAGAAATGCCGTCTCATATATACTACACATATATAGGAATACCACCCACATTGTTTTCGAGGAAGTTATTACCTCAGTTTTTGTTTTTGGTGAAATTTCAATCAATTAAGTCCAGCACGTATTGTTTGTGCATAAGTACGTGTGCTAAAAGGCGTCCGTCTGGCTGGTGAACATAAAAAAGGGTGAACATGAGCATATCGTGTGTGTAAGGGATAAACCTGAAAGCCATTGTGAGGGGATACTAACACTGTGTATAACGAATGTCGCCATTGCCATAATTTCGCTTCAATTTCCTCTGACGTATAAGCAGACTTATTTGGTACACAAATACGCTATGGGCTCTCATAAAATGTGAAGACTTTGAGGGCAATAATTATGTTTGGCACCAAACCTGTTGAGCATTAGCGGAGTCATAATTTATTTTATGTTTTATTTTTGCTTCCATTTAATGTTTTCGTAGAAATCAGTTTTGTAAACAGGATCTCTAACAGTAAAATGTTGGTATTACATCAACAACACAAGTAGTTGTTGGTTGTTGATGGCATAATAAAAGATAAAAGATCTTTGCTTCGTAAAGTTTCGAAAAAAAGTCATAATTCTTTTACTGATTCGACTTTTTATATGCCTTTTGATTTTCAAACGATTACAATTTTGTTTGTAGGGAAAATATTGATTTCTTATTCGCAGGAATCATTTGTTTTGTAAGAGCAATAAAATGGAAAATACAAGTACATACGACGAAAGATGGCGTCCTAAATACCATTTATTTGTCTTTTAATAATTTAATTTGTTCATTATAGCGATTATTTCCAATATCTATCTATCTTCTATTTAAAGGGCGTTTTTTTAATACAAGCAGTTTTCAATCTGGCAAAATTTTTTTTTTAGAATTGGTCTTTTTGACAGCTGTCACTTGATTTATGCTCAGCTTAGTTTGCCATTTAATTGTTAAAGAATTGAAACCGCGCGACCACTGGTCACTGTGTTTGGTAAATTGTTTCGAAACGAAATCACTGTTGACGCCGATTTTGAATTTTAAACCTGTGGAGCCACCTCCAAGACCGGGTTATTTAACACCACTGGACAATTTTTTTGTGGGGCATTTGAAGTCTTTTGTTTAACCAGATATGCCCGAGACTTTCGACGCCTTGGAAAAGAATATTCGGCGCGTTACCTAAGACCGAACGGCTAAGTGAGAAAGCTATTTTCATGACAGTCTATTTACTCTTGCACGAGTTGTTAATTCCTGGCGAAAGGCTCTTATTCGTCCTTGCTATAAATTATGTGGATAAGAGTATTTCCCACTCTGATTTGTCCATTTACGCAGATGACATAAAAATTATAAAGATTATATCCGAACCTTCTGATTCCTCTTTTCTTCAGCAAGATTTAAATTCCTTTTTAACCTGTGCCTCTGTTCTGAAAAAAGCAGGCGATAAACGGTGGAAAATGGAACGAAATCCTACTAAATTCATAGAATTTCGTTCCATTTTCCACCGTTTGTCGCCGAGGCGATAGTTACAGAACAGCGGCACTGGTATCAGAAAAATTTTCTGGAACTGAATGTCAGTAAGTGCCAATTCATGACTTATGTCTTTTGTGACATACCTGTTCCAGTAGTGTCTTCAATTCGTGATTTTGGTATTTATTGTGGTAAAGAATTAAAGAGCTCAATTTCCGATTCCACATCGATCAAATTATTTCGAAAGCATACTCCTCCCTTGGCTTTAAAATACGCTGGTCCAAAGAATTCTCTAACCCTTATACCACGAAATCATAATAACATAACATTCGTCAGACCTATCCTCGAGTATGCTTCTCAGGTTTGGTCTCCCTTCCAAATTACCCACTCTCTTAGAATCGAAGACGTTCAACGAAGATTTTTTCGTTTCGCTTTACGCCACTTTCCTTGGAATAATCCTCAAGGGGGGTACCTACGAAGATCGGTTACTTTTAATTAATTTACATACCCTCGCAAAGCGTCGTGTAGTTGCTGATATTAATTATCTTTTTGCTCCAAATAATCACTGGTGTCATAGACTGTCCCGCACTTCTCGAAAATATCTTCCTCAATACCAATCCCCGCAATCTTATATCGTTTTTTATTGACGAAAATAATTACTCCTTTTGTGAAAAGATTTACTCCTTTCCCATTCTCCATGTTTTATTGAAAAAAAGAGTAGATCAGGAGTTACTCTAAACGCCAAAGATCTACTCCCATTTGGTTGGGAGATCTACTCTGAATTCATGCACACATGCATATTCATTTGTTCTGTCAAACTTTAAATGGAAAATAATTTGGTTATTTTCAATTTGTTGTGCCAGCGTTGGGTTGAAATAACTGCTATAAATTATGAGGAAACAAGTAAATAAGTTAAAATTCAGTAATTTGCTGAAGAAAACAAATTACAAAATATGAAAATTTGAATTTCTATATTAGTGGAGGGCCGTTAGACATAAAAAATGCAAAACCTAGGAATTCTGTGCCAGCCCATGGATTTTCATAAAATTTTCGGAAATATGTTTTGAATGGCGTATAGAAAAAAGTTAAAAAAAAAAAATTCACCGCTCTCAATTTTTTAATTATTTTTATAATTTATTATTAACTTTTAAAATTTTATTTTATTTATGTAGGGTGTTTTAGATACGGTTTTCCAAAGGCTCATGATGGATAGGTTTGGTCAAGACAAAAAAAAGTTGTATCGGAGGGGGGTCTATATCCCTCCGTGTAGGCGCGAGGGGCAATTTTATAAGAAATTTACTCAATTTTTTTAAAAATTATTAAAAATCAACTAAGCCACTTACTTTCTCATACTTTAGTGTTTTTGAAAGCTATTGCTTTGTTCTTTAATAAAAATTTTAATTTGAGTTCACTTAATAAAAATTTTTGAAATATCAAGCCTCAGAGTCAAAATTTTGAAAAAAGAAAATTTTTTTTTCTTAATTAATTTTTTTTACATAATTTTGCCCCATTAAGGGCCAGTTTTTCTTTCCATATTCAATGCTTTTATTAATTTTTACTCAAAAGCAAAAACCGAACAAAAAAATTTTTCTTGGTTTAAGAGAAATTAAAAAAAACCAAAGGTACTTTTTTCCAGAAAACAAAATGTCGTTAATTTCCCGCTAATTGAACTTTATTCCCGGAAGTGAAATATGAAATGTGTTTAGCATATAAAAAAAAGTTAAAAAAAAAAATTTCATGTGATCTTAATTTTAATATAAATTATAAATAATTATTAAAATTTTGAGTTATCTTTTAATTATATTAGTTTTAAGTTAAATTTTAAAAGGAAGACCTATTACAAACTTGAACTTTGGTCTCAAAGGACAGCATAAGTACTGATTTATGCCCCAAATGCTGTTTCCGGTCAAACGAGTGGATGAATCCGAATAAATATGGTTTTTTGCCAAATTTACAATTTTCAACCAATAAAAAAGATCTAAATCAGTGAAATTAACGGCTCGAAGTTTTTTTATAGGTGGAGAGGAAGCTGATGTTGTGTTCTTTCTTTTAAATAAGAATTGATTCATCCCTTATTGATATATGTTTGTTTGCATACTAAATGCACGTAGAAAAATTCGCGAGTATTTATTTGTCAAAAAACCATGTTTATTCGGATTCATCCAATCGTTTGACCAGAAACAGCATTTGGGGCAACTAGACTTTTAATAATTTTTTAAAAAATTGAGTAAATTTCATATAAAATTGCCCCTCGCGCCTACACGGAGGGATATAAACCCCCCTCCCATACAACTTTTTTTTTGTCTTGACCAAACCTATCCATCCTGAGCCTTTGGAAAACCGTATCTAAAACACCCTACATAAATAAAATCAAATTCTAAAAGTTAATAATTAATTATAAAAATAATTAAAAAATTGAGAGCGGTGAAATTTTTTTTTTTAACTTTTTTCTATACGCCTTTCAAAACATATTTCCGACAATTTCATGAAAATCCATGGACTGGCCCTGGATTCCTAGGTAAAAAGCTTACGGTCTTCCACTATATGTGAACATCAATTCAACCTCCAATACCAGCAAAAAACCTAAAAACATGTTCCATTGAAAGGAGTAGTTCTCGATTTGAGAGTAAATCTATCGAATTTCAATGAAAAACGCTATTAGATCCATCCCTCTCTATAACCTTCCCACTCACCGCACAAACTATGGCCATTTCAATCCCATTACTCGAATGCTACGCTTAGCAAACAGTGTACATCATACCCTTGATTTTAATATAAGCGTACCTTCCCTTAAGGGCAACTTATACTCCCGTAATCTTTAATTTCCCCTAATATTTTTGCTTTTAAGATAGGATAAGTTATTTAATTTAAAATTTTTGTATAGTGTATATTAATATTGCAGTTTATGGTTGATCTAATTGTATTAAGTTTGAATTAAGCCAAACTAATGAATAAAAACAATAAAAACACCAATGAAAAAACAATTTTCTTCTAGACTTTAAACTAGCCAATAAAATTTAGATGGTAAATAGATTGGAAACCAGAATAAAAAAGCTGATCACTTAACGTTCGCTGAACTTTTTAAACCAGCAAACACAGCAACTTGTGCCTTATAGTTTTTTGGTAAATTCCTTCTGGCAAAATGTGTCTCCTACTGTAAAGGCTGAGCAAGATAACAGAAGAAAGAAGACTAATTCTGAGCCATCAGTTTGGTTTTAGCAAATTCCACGTTAGACCAAGTTCATCGAATTACAGATGTTCCCGAAGAGAAAACTTGAAGAAAAACAAATATGCTCGGGTATTAGATTTAGATTAAGCCTCTGATAAGGTTTCCCACTTAAGATTTGAGTAAAAACTTCGCAGGCAGTACCCAAAATACTGAAATCCTTTGTTGCGAACCAACTCTTAAGAGTACGATAAGGTTACAATTATTCCCAACTAAAGAAAATTGAAGCCTGGTGTACAACAAGGAAGTCTCCTAGGACCAACCCTATACCTGTTACACAAAGGGTGTTTTTTAGACTATGGTTTTCAATCTGGAAATACCTTTTTCGGAATTTGATCTTTTTGACAGCTGTCACTTGATTTATGCTCAGATTGTTTTGCAATTTAATAATGATGGACACGGAACAACGTTTGCAAATCGCTCAAATTTACTACCAAAGTAATGGTCCGGTTCAAGCGACGCATCGCGCGCTAAGTCCAATGTTCGGTCGACATAATCGCCCAGCTGAGTTGATAATTCGAGCAACCATAGATCGTTTTCGCACTAAGTTTACTCTAATGGATAATGCGCATCCTCAAAGATGCCGTATAGTGGGCACCGAAGGTGCTATTGAATACTGATGCCGTGGAGCAGAGTATCGATTATCGAAAGACCCCTATCTGCCTTCGCGCACAACAGCTAAGCCCATCTCCTTTATGGAAGATTTTCCGGAACATTTTTGTTTGCTGCTTTGCAAAAGCTCACTTTTGGTTGAATGGCAGTGAACTTACTATCGGAGGACCTGCCAATTTCTCGCGATATCCGTAAAAAACATATTTGCTTCTGTTGGGATTCGAAACACGAACCTCCCGGTTAACAGGCGCAGACATGCTAACCATCAGGCCACGGGTACCACAATGATCTAGGGAAATGATTAACGACATTTTCGTATCAATTTGGAGGATGTTGATGTTGTTGTCTAGCCCGAGACGATTGATGACTTGGAAAATAACATTTGGCTCGTTATAGCTGACATACATAGCCATTAATCTTGCAAAAAGTGATCGGAAATTCAGCCTCTCGAATGGAATTTATTTCGGGACAGTCGCGACGGCCACTTGCCCAAATTCATTTTTAAAATCTAATGTCAAACCCTGATCGTTATAATAAAGCTAAATTTTTGGTCATAACATTAAGTCTTATGCGTTTTATTTCTTCTTGAAAACCACACGTCTAAAAAACACTCTCAGGCCTATCTATTCAGAACAAGCTGACATGGACATTATGGCATTCAACTGTGGGGCTATACAAAGAAAAACAAATGCTTGACTCATCCAAAAGTTATAAATCAAAGCCTTTCGTAGAATAATAAATGTATCTTTTGTACATTTCCATCGAATGACTTAAAAAAAACAATCGAAGATGGGCTACCATTACCGGAACAAGTACTACAAGCTTTGATGAACTAAGAGGCAACACACTCAAAGTGGAAACCTTCCAACAAGTTTCTTAAACCAAAGACTTGAGCAAATTTCAATTGCATCAAATTTTTTTTTTCATACCGAAATGCTATCAACAAGCATAAACAAACACATGTAATATCCACCGAGCAAATACTTACAATGATTTTGCTTATAATGAATCAGTTTTCATTAAGCAAGCGCCAGTATCTGTAAGGAAAAAAGATGAAAATGTTACAGCAATCTTATTTTTGCAAAATATTTTTGTTTTGAAAATAAATAGAGTAAGAGCAATTTTTATCACTCGACTCCAAGTTTTCTTAAATAAATCAAATCCAAACCGTGTGAAAATTTTTTATCGAAAGTTTATTCCATAAGTAGGGTTTGTGTCGCCTACTGAGTGTTTTCGTTTTCTTTCCTAAGAACTATCAAAAAAAAAAAAAAAAATTGTGTTGTTATTATCGCTTTGAATGCGATAATTAAGTGGGCATATACAACAAATATACCAAGTTCTTTTATGAATGAAAACGTAAATGCAAATCTTTTCCAAAACAACTAAACAAAACTCAAATCGTTTTGAAAAGTGAATATCAAAAGCTTTAAGAGAACGACTTTCCAATGGTTGGGTCATCTCTACAATAACATATCACTCTCAGAAGTCAGAGAAATTCAGAGATAGGATCATACACAATCTGTCTTGATCTCAAAATCTAATCATAATACAAATTAGAAATGTATGAAAAAAAAATTATTAGTTTACGCTCACGTCGCTATCGAGGTATCAGGAAAACATGCTCAAATCCATTTTTTTTTATAATTAAGGCGGGTGTTGCGGTTAAAATGTTTCAGGGGAGGAATGCAGCTGGCTATTTCACTAGAGCACTGTTTGTAGAAAAAGCTATAAAAGAGACTAAGACAGGTGACGTTTCGACGATGTTCAAGAGAATCAATCGATTCTGCTATTGAACTATCACCTATCAATCTTAACGCTCTGTTTTGTACCCTATAGTAGGCGCAAAGATTTGAGCAGCACCTGACCAGATATGGGAGTTATACTCCAGTTTTGGGCGAATGAAGGCTTTATAAATTGTAACCAGATCAGAAGGGGTGAAGAACTTCCTGCATTATCTCAAGAAGCCTAAGCACTTAGCAGCGTTTTTGGCGACTTCAAATATGTGGTCATTCTAACGAAGATCATCGTTTACACACATACCAAGTACTGACAGCTTTTCGGTTTATTGGATGCAGGTACCATTCATGGATAATGGCATTGGGGGAATGTTAAGCTTCAACGACAAGAGACAGCATTGAGTTTTCGAAGCATTGAATTCTACTCGGTTTTTATGACCCCATGTAACAATGCTGTCAAGGTCAGAATTCAATAAGCTTATCATACGCAACCGTTCCAGTTCCACATCCGAAGAGCAGGGACGTGAATTTGGAAACGAATATGAAAAGCTGAGGGTCTAGTCGTCAGCAAAACAGTTGAGAGGATTAGATGTTTCAGACAAGAGATCATTTATGAAAATGAGGAAGAGAGTCGGAGACAAAACGGAGCCCTGGGGCACACCAGCATTTATGAAGTGGGTATCAGACTTGAAGCCATCCAATACAACTTGTATTGAACGGTCGGAAAGGTAGTTTCTATTCCAACGAAGAAGTGACTCATCGATACCAAAAGCACGCATTTTGGATAAAAGAGCCTGATGCCAAACTCTATCAAATGCTTTAGAAATATCAAGTGCAATAATCTTACTTTCTCCAAAACGATGTAAAGATTGGTTGAACTAATGCAAGCCACTCTCAACAAACTATTAAAAGCAGAGTTCATACTGTACAATTAGTTGAACAGACTTCGTTTGATGGAAGTTGGATGGTCAGATAAAGTTTGCGTTCACACTTATCAAGCTTGTCGTCCATTTTTATGTCACATACTCTTCCACTCCGTCCAACTTCTAGATTTTCAAAAATATTTAAAAACCATCCAACAAGTGGGTCAAGCGGTGGTCTAAGGGTTCACACTATCAAGCATTGGTCGTTGAAGCCAAAGTCTGTCCAACTAATTGTACAGTGTGAACTCGGCTAAAGGCGACAAATTTGGAAAGAGTGTAAATCCCCATAAAACCGAAGTCGTCTTTTTCTTAAGAAAATTTTCCAAATTTCAAAATACTTCATCAACAAATGGAAAATACACAAATTTTCTCTAACGAAATGAAAGATCTGGGTCTTATACTTGACTAAAATCTAAATTGCAACTCAAACACAAAAGAAAAAGTCATAAAAGCCACAGTGGATTTCTTCTGCGGTCGTCAAAACGATACTTATATACAGGATGGTAGTTCGGTGCCTTGGAAAAATCGACCTATCGTGACAAATTAAACGAAAAAACTTCGGCTGCATTAGACATACTCCTTAATATCTTACTCCTCGACATTAATAGTATGCAAATGGCCGCAAGCAATGTCACCCAACGTGCAAACCAACGCTAAATCAGATGCTATAAAGATGACAAACACCAGGTGAACAAACATCACCATTTGGCCAAATCTGGAACCAAAACGTACCACAAGTTTGTTATGTAGAAGCTACATGGAAGAAGAGGAAGAAGAGATCTTTTCACATCTTCTCTTTTTCATTTTCATGGTGGTTTTGGTCTCCAGTTGTGTTTATTTGGAAAATATAGAATATAAATATAAATTACAGAAATATTTGTAATTTTCTTATGTTTTATTTTATCAAATAAACTTATCACAACTTTTATTTATTGCCTTGTAGTTTTCGTCGTTTTATAAAAAGATCTCAAAATGGTTCAAATAGTGATGCAATTACTCAAAATCTTATGTAGTACCACAATGGACCTATTGTTGTTCTTAGTACGTCGGTCGTTCGTTTTCCCAACATTCACCTTAACCTAACCTAACCTAATTTCCAAACAAAAAAAAAGCTTTCAAAGCTGTTTCACGGCGTGGCTTCTTCTACCGTTGTTCACATACCGTAGACAAATCATGGACAAAAAAACACACCCAAATTACTCAGGCAGGCACTTCATCTAAATTGAAATGACCTTACCAACACAAAATCTTAACAATATCAATCCGCCGGCAATACAAAATATTGCACATAGTTTTCATTTCTCTCTTCCCACATTGTTAACCCCAATTCACCTTTTCAAATAACTCGTTGTGATAGTAAGTTGCAACAGCAACTTGTTAAGCATTCTGCCACATTCTGCGTTTATGGACAGAATTCTCAATTCTCATGTAAATTACGCTATGAGGCAACAGTTCTATGCTCATTTCACCATACCACATTGCTTTATCCCTCTTATGATACTTCATTGATTCACCGCTCTATTGAAACTCAGTTCATATGATCTAACCGGGCGGCGACAACTCGCTGCTAGTGGTTTTTTTTATTTTATTTAAGTATACCACAAATAGACGATGATTGCATCCAATTGCAAAAAAAAACCAAAAAATATAGGTTCACATAAAAAAATCATTCTCTGGTCGGTCGTCTGCAATGAATCATTAATTTTATCGGCTGCAAATTTTTTTTATGAGTGAAGGGTGTTTGAATGATTTGGATTTTGATTGAAACATCAGCTCACGTCCTCATTTTAGCCTTGGGTAGAGAGTTAACTCACTGTTGATAAACTGCTTATCAACATAAGGGAGCAATACAATCACATGAGCTTTCTTGCGACCCAAATTTGTATACTCAAGAATTTGCATGAAAAGATTAAAAATATTTTCATAACACATGATATCTCATATAAAAATATGGCAACTTTAAGCTCCAAAGGCTTCTTCTTCTATGATTTCAAAAATCTTTTTACGGCCCGAGAACGGCACTGAGTAAGAGACTCAACGCAGTCAAATTAGCCCTCAGTTGAATTTATTCGGCGTATTCAGTTTCAGTTTAATGCTCTGTTACTGTTCGGAACAAATAGGAGGAAATCTCCTTGTGGTAATTTTGTGTCGAATAGTTTATCTCAAAATTCATCAATGTGGTTAATGCTGCCAACTTAGAATTGCAACGAGAACTCAACAAAACCACCAAGAGATTAAATACAAAAAATTACCCATCTTTACCTACAACTACATAACTACAATGAACCAATACCGGAAACAAGGAAAAGGCGTCTTAGAAAAAAAGAAAAACACAATTTATCAAGCCAATTTTGGTTCACGAGACATACGCATTGTCTTGTCGCCCTTGTCGGTTCCCAAGACTGAATATTTGCTTCGGAGTTCGGAGAATCATTCAATGACGAATGCTACCAAATATAGAGCAACATGGACGCAATCAGGAAGCTGAAAATGCAGTGTAAGGCAAAAGCAACCGAACACAGCACAGGCTATAATTCCATATTTTATAGTCATTTCCCTATTCTCTGCCAGTTGTTCTGTTATCCAAACAACAACTCAACCCCTCTAGATCTTTTCTTTCAAAATTTTGGGTTGGCTTCTTTTTCGTTGAAATTATGATTGATGTACAAGTTTTTATTTCTCTTATAAGACCGTCAAAAACGAAAATTTTCCTTGCTCCATGGCCTACAAATTTTTCGAACGAACGCGCCCTCAAATATTTAAAACTTGAACTTAATTGGATTACTTCCAGTCTGTAATAATTAATTCCATTAAAATGCGTTTTCTGTCGACTAAAGAAAAACCACACGAAGAAGAAAAACAATGTGGTGAGTGGTATGAAGTTCATTGACTCAGAGTGTGTAAGTATATTCCGACGTGTTTCACTGAACATTTATATACGTCTACTCGTGGAAACACCACAAAAGATAAACAGGTGGGTGATTTGACAGGTATGTAGACTTTTTGTGCAAACACACGTGTAATTGAAAATTAAATAAACTTTGGCCAATTTGTGTAAAAAGGAATGTCACGATTTTAAGGTGTGTTGTTGTATTTTTATTTTTATTCCTTTTTTTTTTTCTTTTTTAGAACGAAACAGAAAGAGTTTATAATTAGATTTCATCAAATGAAAAATATAAATATTTGGAGCGAACGAAAATTGGAAGAAAATAGCCAGTCAGGAATTCGGTTCTATGTTGATTGATCACCCACTCGTGAATTTGTTGATTTTGCGATGACATCTCTATTGATTGTGTCGTATGTTATTTTCGTTCTTGTGGGTGGGCTTTGTTTTAATAATTCAGAGTCTGTTTTTCAAAAAAAATTGGTATCAATTGGAGACTAACAATTGATATACAAATCAATTTGGCGTAGTAACCGAAGGGTGTCTAGTTAGGTTCCTTTAAGAACTCTTTTGTTTTAGCTTCAAAAAGGTTTCTGCAATTACTTCCGTCAGTTATCATTTCAGCATCAAGGAAGAAACTAGCTCTTTCGAAGCTAAAACGGTATAGCTGAAATACGTCAAATGGACTTCCATACGATTTCTTACTTACAAAAGTAAAAATATAGCTTCCTTTGAACGATAACTGACCACTTTTTTGCCACACGACTTCTAGACTAAGTTCAAATGTTAACAAAAATTATAAAACCGTATGAATTCACGACATGGTTCACAAATATACACTAGGGTTTAAGATTAAATTACTGAGTTTTTCTAGCTAAAAATTTGATACGGAATTAAAAAAAATGGATATTTAAAAAAATAAAATCGGAATAAAATTGAAAGCTGAGCGGTATCGCACAGTCGGTTTTGTTTTTATTTTGGTAGGCGATAGCTTTTTTTCTCACACACAGACCCTTATCGACCAACTATATTAGTCGAAAAGATACGCTTGACACCCTTCGCATCCGAACCAATAGCTATTAGGCGTGTTTTTTCACAAGGATGTTATGTACATAACATGATATCCAAAAAAAAAACGCTTGGTTTTTTTTTTATTTGTGGGTTGGTGTTCTTGATCAGTTGTCAAACCAATGAAAGTCAAAAAATTAATTTTTTTTGCCAAATTCGCACAAAAACGGAAAAAATATTTTTTTAAAACCCAAAGCAATGGCAATTTGAATCCATACGAAGAGCACTTTGCTCGATTAGACTCGAGTCTCAAAAAGAATACAGCTTTTGTTAAGAAACTGAAACAGTTCACTGCTGCGCAATTGGAAGCATTAACCAAGGACATGAATGGACTCAAATTGAGTAAGTACATTTCGGAGATCTGCGCGGCTTTGTCGGAGGCAAAAATCAAGACGACTGATGTACCAGCTGTTGTAAGCTTATGCTCTCAACTTCACCAAACCTATGTCGATTTTGATGCTCAGTTTTTAGAAGTGTGGCAAAAGTCTTTGGCCATTAAACCAGGTGAGAGAATATCCAATCCCAGCAAAATGCGCGTCGATTTGAGATTGTTCACAGAGCTGGTCAGCTCTGGTTTTATTGGCGGCAAACAAGGCTTATCGCTGCTTGGTAGTGTGTTGATGAACATCATCTCCCAAGACAAAAAAGATCACAGCAATTTTTCCATCATACTTTACTTTCGAATCATGGAGTCCAAAGGAGAGATATCCAACGACAAGAAAGAAAAATGCGAAATGATGCAGTCAAATTTCGACAAGCTTCTTTCATCCGCTCAAACTCTGTCGGATCTGTTGAACGAACCACTGCCCGAACTAGCAAAAGAGACTGAGATCGGCAATCCGGGCACAGTTCTTGAGAGTCTACTTGAGGATTCTTCTATGGGTGATCTGGATCCATGGGGTGATGGGGAGACGAAGGCTTTCTACACAGATTTGCCTGATTTGAGGCAGATCCTTCCATTATTAGAGTTGAAAATAAAAATATTCCGTAGTGAAATTAATGCAGGTAAACAATTTTTTTGTCCGTTTTTTGTTAGTTTAGAAATGTCAGAAATAGGTCCATTCACAAAGGTAACAAGGAATTTCTCTTGAGGGTTTTTGACTCTGTTTACATGCTGGGGTTGAATTCATATGAGATTGTGATTTATGTGAGTTGGAAAAAATATTTTGTTACTTGTTTCAAACGAATTAAACTATTAATAATAAAAAAATAAAACCATTTTTATGGCATACTTAACAACTACCTTTGAAAAAATGTCAACATTCACAGAAAAATGCGAAAAGAAATATGCAAAAAGTGCTTTCAGTCCTTTTTTAATTGCTATTACGTTGTTTTATGTATCTTTACATAAATTTACAAATCTAACTCCTGAAATCTATAAAATTCTAAAAACCAAAAACTGTCAGCAACTAAATTGCGGAGTGTGAGATTGGGCATTCGATTTTATTCAGTTACACATTTGTGAACAGACCCTTTGCCACCCATTTTGCTTTTGTTCGAGATACATGAAAGTCTCTAGACGCACCAACATTAAAAAATGAAAAGTCGAAAAACTCATTCGATACTCGACTAAACGTCAAAAATCTATCCCCGATCAAATCTTAACCATCCTTTTATCCATAACATCGGTTGTCGGGGATGTTGTTTTTGCTTTGCATGTAAAATGATGTTATGTATATAACAGTCTTGTGAAAAAAAACACGCCTATTGACATTTCATACTGTCCACCAGCGTTTAAATCTTGCTTCGGTCGGAGCAAATTTGCTCCACTTTTGAAGAAAAAATAAGATCTACTCCGACGCAAAGTGTGGTATTTGGGTGTTAAAGCTGGCCAAAAATATTTTATATCCCCATATATTAAATATTGCTTATACTTTCATGTCTTAAATGAAAAATAACAAAAAGAAATAACTTTCATAAAGATACAAATATTTTATTTTTCTTCAGATATATTTTCACCACAATAGCACTTTCTGAAAGCAAAAGCAAAACATCTGGGGACAATGATTCTGCAAAAATTTTATGTACTAACACAAAAAGCACAAAGTATTCTACAGGGGGGCGCATTGGGGCGGCTAAATTGTTTGTACACAGTTCAGAAAATATAACAGCACATAACAACACAAATTTTACTGCTTAGAAACACTTAGAAATATATTAAAATGCTTTTTAAACAAAAAAAAACCATGAATATTTTCATACATTTCATGTTAGGTTAAGTTATAGCATTTAGAGACAAAAAAATAGAAATGAAAAATATATATATCACGAAATAATAATTACCTGGTCTATAGCCATCCATAACAACTTTTATTAAAACAAAAAAAAAATCAAAAATATACAAAGTTCAAGCAGTTTACACATTTTTTGACTTTGGGGCCAGTTATAGCGATCAGGAAAACGAATCAGGAAACATTTTCAAAGAGAATTATAACTATGTTTTCGTTACAATTGAATAACAAATGTTATACCAATCAATAGTAAACAGCCCAGAGAATCTATTTTGCCAAGAAAATGTTCAATTGAACAAATACTTTGCCGTAAAATTGTATTTTTCAATTTTCCTGATGGAATTGAAACAGGAAAATAGAAATCGTGATCGCTATAACTGCCACCTTAGGTGCCAATTATAGCGATCAGGAAAACGAATCAGGAAAAATTTTCAAAATTAATTATCACTATGTTTTTGTTACAATTGAATAACAAATGTTATACCAATCAATAGTAAACAGCCCAGAGAATCTATTTTGCCAAGAAAATGTTCAATTGAACAAATACTTTGCCGTAAAATTGTATTTTTCTATTTTCCTGATGGAAAATAGAAAAATACAAATTAAACAGCAAATATTTGTTCTATTATATCGTTTTTGGGCACAAAAATTTTTTTGAGTGATTTGCCATCGATTGGTATAACATTTGTTATTCAATTGTAATGAGAACATAGTTATTATTCCATTTGAAAATTTTTCCTGATTCGTTTTCCTGATCGCTATAACTGGCCCCTTAGGTGGAAGTGGGTCTCAGCCATTGAGTAATGCCTATATACATTGCTTGACACACTTGACAGTATAAAGCTTTGATGGATTTGAAATATGTTACTCTATTAAGCTTTACAAAAAATAATATATCAGTGATGCCAAACTGAAATTAAAAAATACCATTTGGGCCAGCTTTTACACCCAAATACCGCACTCTATATATATCAGTGATGCCAACTTGAAATTAAAAAATACCATTTTGGCCAGATTTTACACCCAAATACCACACTAAAAATTTTGGGTTACTAAATTCCAGACAACTGTGGATTGGGTCTGAAATTATAAATAGCAAATGAAAAAGCAATAGGGACGCAATGAAATTAGGGGAATATGGGGGCGTATTTCAAGGACCTAAAATTTTATGCTGAATTCGAACGGCTAAGTGGTTGACATCGGTCTTTCACACAAAAAAATAAGGCACATATAGCACTAACTTTGGAAATAGATTCTGAACTTTTCCCAACTTTGTTCGAGCGTAAAGCAGCTTATTTAATGTAATGGTTTTCTTTTTGTTTCAAGTCTGCTCCGGAAATTTTGCAGTTGCTTCACTTTTTTTTTAAATTTGCTCCGAAATTTAATGACAGGTCCGAACAATGCTGCTCTCCCATGATGAAAGAATGCTAAGTTTCGTTCAGTTTTGGTTACGTCCGAAATGTGCGGTTGCTTTGCAGCTTTCGGATTCAAGTTTTTTTACTCCAATAACTTGTTGCCAACAGCCATCCCTGTAACACCAGATCGCTCCTGGGCAATGTATGCAATCATATAAAAGATACAGCTGTCTGTTTTAGGTGCTCGAGATATACGAACGATGTAACAAGATTACGCTGCGCTGGATGGCTGAATGGCAGAGTTTTCTAGATGATGGATTATTTTCATAATAACAAAACTGGTGCAGCTCAAGTTGTCTTAGCATGTTGTTGTTAGCCAAGTTGTCTTTGTCATGAGCCACCAAGACTACTTCGAAAAAAATCTCTTGGGCAACAAAAGTTAAATCTACTGGAGTATAGTGAGATCTGTAGCTCAAAATATGCTGTGCTTAGATTTTTCAAGTCTGAATTCAGGTTCATAACCACGAATAATTCGAATTTCTATTTTTTCTGTGGGCGTTTCGATTTAAGTCATGTTAACCAATTTATTTTTTTAAAGGAAACGTCCTTTTACGTTTCCCTCACTCAAAAATTTAGAGTCACAAATTTTGAGATGATCAGAGATTTGGCCAAAAAGGCGTTGACAATTCTTTTTTTTTTTTTTAATTAAACATTTATGAATGGAATTCGACTTAGTTCATAAGGCCACCCCTGGCAAGAAACGGCCGCTATTTCGCGTTCAATGTTAGCTTTGACCTCTTCCAACGTTGCTTCTTGGCATAAACCAATAACTTTACGTAGCCCTAAAGAAAATAGTCTAGAGGCGTTAAATCGCACGAACGAAGCGACCAATTAATTGGTCCATTTCTTGACATAGCACGCTCATCCACTCGTCAATAACTTAATTGTAACTTGTGCTGTGTGGCTTGTGAGAGGAAAGTGACGATCGTTACCGTCGCCCAATAACGCCGCCGGCATGCAAGCCGCACAAAACAGTTATTTTTTGTGGATAGAGTGGTGATTCATGAAGCACATTTGGATTTTCACCCGACCAATAACTAATATTTTGCTTATTGACGAACCCATTGAGCCAAAAAGGAGGTGCGTCACTAAAGATGATTTTACTATGAAATTCATCATCTTGGCGATGAAGCCTATCGGCTTCAATTCTTGTGTCAACTTAGTCTTGTATGGGTGTAACCAAGATCCTTACTCGAAATACGCTATAATGTGGTCTGAACGATAATCCATTCTTGAGAACACCGTGGAATTGAATGATTTGGATCGTTTGCTACAGAAGCCTAAACGGCAGCGTTATTTCCGGCACTTCGACCAACCCGTTGTCTCACGGCAACATCACACAACGGCTCAAATTTTTGCAATAAAGTTATTATTGTATGTCTACTAGAGCAAGAATCCGAAAATCGAAATCCGTCCGGAAATTGGAGTTGACGCTCTTAAAATTGTAGCCACCCACTCCGAATTTCGGGTTTTTATCTTTTGCAGACGTTGCTCGTTAGTGTAATTTACTATGAACAAAATGTTGAGTTTCCTGAATAAATGAAAATAACAGTTTGATGAGTAGTGAAAGGGTGCGTTCGAAAATTAAATTCAAAGTTATCAAGTCCCTATTGAAAAGCTTTTTATTTTATGATAAACTCATTAAGTGCCAATAGCTACTTAACATCCATTGCATTGGTAACAAATGATCAAATGACATTACCATAAAGTCTGCTATCGATTGAATCTCTAGAACGCTCTGAATTTAATTAAAAAAAAGTAAAAAAAAATCACAACGCACATTGAAGATGAGCTCACATGAACTTCTATTTGAATCTAATTCACTCCCCTGAAACAATACAAAAACCATTTTCCTGTTTCTAAATTCAATTCATAAATTTTACGAATACACCAGCCAAATTTAGAGCTCCAATTTATTAACAAACCAAGATTTACCTAGCATGCCATTAGCTAAGAATAACTGTCAATCAATAACACAACAATTAGCATAATTATTTCAAACAGAAATTGTTGATACTCAAATAGAATTTGCTTTTGCGATGATTTTGTTTTCTTTTCCCAAAATGTCGTCAGTATCTGCTGGTATCTATCTATCAATAAGCATCCGTTGGACTTGGAATTACGTCATTGATAAATTAAATCAGAAATGTACAAGAGCTCGCAGATTTGTATTGAATAAACACACACAGATACAACACAAAATACCTACACGAATGAAACCTTGGGAAACAATTTTAATATCTACCACTTGTTGGCGAGAAACCACATGCTTGAAAAAGATGCGATTTATCTCCATGACTGTGGTTGTATTGGCTGACTATCTCGAGAGAACTTTCGCAAGTGGGTGTAACGGTCGACTGAGTTATGTTTCACAGATATCAGCCCAACAAAACGGGTTCAAGTTCAACGAGCAAAAATAACTTATTGAAGCCTGTTTCGTTCAAAACAAAACAAAAAGAACACAAAAATACTCAACATGACGTTATGAACACTTTGGAAATGTCTACATATCGTAAAATTAATAACTCTACACTCTACCTTGTAACTGTTGAAAGTTGTTTCAATTACCCAAGTTCATTGCAATATTTGTAGCTGACGCACTTCGCAATATGCGGTTTAAAGTACTTACCTACTACACATCTTGGGGTAGAGACTCTCTCAAAGCGAACTTTAGTCATCTTTAGGCGTTGTACGAACAGAATGGTGAGTCATATACATAAGCTCATTGAATGAGAATTATGTCATAAGCAAATGTGTGAGTCAAAAGCTGCAGTAAAATTAGTTTGTCGTCTTACGTTACTTTCTCCAGTGAAGTGCACAATTAAGAAAACACAATACAGCAAGGAATGACCTAAAACTTGATAATACGAGTGGCAAAGTGAAACAAAAAGCACTCTGGAATATAAAGACGTTGAAACTTGGGGTAGTGCGGTGCCGGTGATGTCACTTTCTATTGAACTTCCTCAGTGAAGATGAATAAAAACACTTAAATATGGATATGTATTCAGTTTCAGATGGATGTTAAAGATCCAGCAGACTTTTTTATTTGTTCCGATTTGGATTAATTTATGTTTAATCAGAAGCAGCGTTGCCGGTATGGCACATCAATCGTGAATTAATGGCACGTTTTTATAACAATAGCACCGTGGAATGAAAAGATTTTATTTTGCATTTCAAAATTAATAAAAAAAAAAAAAAAATTCTTATAACGTCGCGTCGTTTCTTTCATTCAGGCATGCCGGCTCGGCTTAATGTCGACAAGACTAAGCAGAAAATGAACAAAACAACTTATCAGTTTTTTAGCACTTATACGGTGGCCATTTCCTTCCGAAATGTCTGCCAGCATACATCAAATTGTTTTATTGATTGCGGAGTCTATTTCAGCTAATAACTGGTGCGTTTGTCGCAACTCAGCTATCCAATAAATCAGCTTAGCAATGCAATTTACCACTAAATACTGGATTTTTTTTTATAAAAACTTGAAAACTTTTTTTAGACCCAAACCATTTGAGATTTTCCAAAATTTAAGTATCGGTTTGAAGTACAATCAAAACATTTATAAATGTTACTTGTTACGGGCACGTTTGCTACGGACGCCTAAATGGCAGCGATATTTTCGACCTTCGACCAACCCGTTGTCTCACTGGCAAGGCAACATCACACAACGAATGTGTAGACTTAAATGTATGAACTGAACTTCTTGTTTTCTGCCTACTAGGGTGAGAATTGCGATCGAAAATTGAAGTTTACGTTATTTAAGTTTCCGAATATCGGTAGAAAATTTTTATAATTTGCAATCTGTGCTCGTTCGTGTACTTGGTGAATATGTTGAAATTATACTGAATAGATTGACAATGGCTGTTTGATGATTAGTCAAATTAGTCCGTTCAGAAATTAAAATCAAAGTTGTCAAGTCCGTTTTGGAAAACCTTTTGATTATAGGATTGCTATTTTGCGACAAAAAGCACCCTAGGGCTGATGAGATTACTTAGTACCGTTGCTTTAATTTTCAGCAGAGCTAGGTTAGCAGTTGCAAGCATCAATATATATATCTCAGAAACCATAAAGAGCTTGGTGAAAGAAAAAGAAAGTGAGATATTGGCTATGATTTGATCTTAAGAGCAGAATAGTCTTATGGAATCACCAGGAATTTTTGAAGAGTTTTATTATGTTCTTCTGTGAACTGTTTTTATGGTGTGGGCACAGAATTACCCTTCCTCTGCCTCATCGTCGCGTTGTATCTACTGAGAGAACCAAGGACTGCTAAGCTGGAGTGAAAATTCTGTGGTCTTCCTAGAAATGTTTGGCTGTAGGTTCTTGAAAATCCGACAAAGCTTCTAAAGATGATTTCATGCCGTTGGCAGTTTTTAAAAAGTTACAGTGGATCCTGTTCTTTTGTTGGTCTAGTAGTTTAAATATATGAGGGGGTTTCAGTCTTAGAAAAAACATGTATAATTTTATTCGCACCTTTTTGCATTTTATTCGCAATATCAAGCATACTTTTAACTACGTTGTATAATAATTTTACCATGCAGAAATATTGATGTATAAGCCGGTAACAGAGGTCCCCTCACAACGCCTTGGAAAAAAAAAAACATTTCGCGGTGTTCACTGTAACCTAACCTGAAATTATGTGAAATGAATAACCATTAAAATTTAGTTAATTTTTGAAGTGAAACTTCTTATGCCACTTCCAAAAATGTTGCGTTAAACGTTTAACGCGGATTATCGATTGCATACTTTTCTAGCAATTTGTTGATATAAAAATTGTATCAATTCTGCGTCATTCAGCCAGACGATTTAATTGTAGTGAAGTGTTTCACTTCATCCGCGCATTATTTTTTTTATCAAATCTTTCCCCCAACGTTCTCTGATAATTTTTCCTTTCATTTAAAAACTGTAGGGCATCTAAAGTGAAAACTGTTATTTTCCACTACCAAAAATCCCATTTTGTGGTTAGGAAACATCCTTAATGTTAAAAAAAAAAAAATTTTACTAAACATTGGGGGAGGCGCTTTTTATCTAGAAAATGTATACAAAGTTTGAAACAAATCGATCAAGTAGTTTTTAGATGGCAGTTAACACGGACTTTGAAAAGGTAGTTTTGGGAAAAACGCGTTTAAAGTTTTATGCTCGCATCTGCTAGAGTTTGAAGACAGGAGTTTAATAAGACAGTAACTTCAAGTACTTTGCTTAAGGGGCTCGGCTAGTTTCTCATTTTCAAAAAATCGACTTTTATGTTTATCATTTTTTGATAGGTAAACATCTCAAAAATGATGTCCTAAAATATTGGAATGATATCTTGGATATTTTTGAAATGGCAGAGTATGGAAGAGAAGCATCTCGGGCACTCGAACTCGAACCCATCCCAATGCGGCGGGGCGCCCGACAGCTGCCTCGTCCTTTATGTCCTAAAATTCCTTGTATTGCCTGCGGCTTAAATTTTTGAATGCTCAAGGACATCTAGATCCTTTGTACTTCCTTCCTGTTAGTTGAACCGAAAACTGCTCTGAAAACTTTAAACGCTTTTTTCTCAAAACTGCATTTTTCAAATTTGCCGCTGCTGTAACTCACGCAAATATTAACGAATCGTCTTGAAATTTTAACTGCATACTCTCCATATGTTTTTACATACAGCCATCTACATTTTTACATTACATTTTTTACGATCGGATGAAAATTGTAATTTTGGCAGCCATCGAAAGACGATTTTTTTGACGAAATTTGGACTTTTTTTAAATTGCTGCTATTTTGTCAATTTTCAATTTTTCACTATAATTATAGATGGCTGTATGGGAAAAAGGGTCTACTTAAACGCCATCTTTTATTTTCTTGTTACAGGTACCAGAAAAAAGCGGCAAATTGACGTCTTCTAATTTCAAGGAGTTCAAGACATGGTCCATATCTCTCTTGGATTTCAATATTCTAACTCGAAATTTCCTGACAATTTACATGAATATATGTAAAATAAACTCCTAAGATTACAGAACATTTAAAGCTATAGTTTTTTTTTTTTTACACGCCTTCAAAAAATCACCTCCATTTGAGCTCGAGAAACTAGCCGAACCCCTTAAATTGGCTTAAAATTTGGAAGACATATTCTTGAAATATCAAACAACAAGATTAGACCAAAAAAAATTTCTATTTTTCAAAAGTGAAAACCGAAAACCCCTTAAGTACAAAAGTATTGGTCACGATTAAAGTGATGACCCGAATTTGTCCATCAGCATATCAGCTTTACCATTTCCAATGGCATGGCGGCGGTATTCTGAAACCGAAATCAAAGTTACGGTGTTCATTGCTCTAAGAAGTCTTAAATTGTTCTGAAAACTGTCTTCGAATTCGGATTGAGTGACAACGAATAGATAGCCTTTATAGCTGTCTACGAAAATGTTAACGATTTGTTGATCAATTCGTACGTACCGAAATGCTTCACAGCAAGTACGTATTTCTGCATTCAAGGCACTGCAAAAGTCTGGAAGCTTTATTGATAAAACCCTACTCCTTCATCTCTTTTGGAGCTGTCAGCCTTAACTATGTTAAGACGGAAACATGATTTACCTTTATAAACCTGCTTTCCTCCCAGCATTCACTTTTCAGGATGTCTGTTACAGCCACTGGGTTGAAACCAGTATGGTGGTGTATAGTCTGTTTGAATATCAATCTCGGTATATGATTCATGATCTATGGAATGATAACCCAGCTTTAAAATTATTGCATTGTTTGAGTCTCAGTTCGATTCTAGCTTCTTTGTGAAAAGATTAGGCAAAGCTAGCGAAACAAAAATTTCCAGAAGTGCAATTGGTGTTCGTCTACATAGGACTGGTAGAGCCACTGCATGCAGGTAAAGGATGTTTTTTTAGACGTGTGGTTTTCAAAAAGAAAAAAAAAGCATGTAATTTAATGTTCTGGCCAAGAATCTAGCTCTATTATAAAGATAAGCGTTTGCCATTATGTTCTGCAAGTGCCCGTCGCCGAAAGGCTCAATTTTTTCGACCACTTTGCAGTATGCCCGATACTGTCCGAGAGCTCTGTTGCGCAACTCTATTTATTTCATTTATTTTGATGTCTTAGCCGGATACTGTATTCAAATTAAATTGATCTATAAGCAGGTGACAGCTTTTGTTCAGCAGGCGAATAAATAAGGAATTTCGTTTTGATAAGGATGTGATCTTTTAAAATCTTTTTTGTCGACTTACTGTGACTTCCTGAATACAATAGCGTAAATGCAGCTGTAGTAGAAGCCTATACAACTCGGGTTGTCATATTTTCAACTTGGACAGTGCACGTGGTACTGCTGCAGCTATTCAATTTGGGGAAGCTAAGGTTAGTGCCGATTATTATATTGTTAACACTGAACCTTAAGATTATAAGAAAATTTAGTATCTATATTACCAATATACACAATTTTACTGTGCTTAAATCTCACACCAAATAAATTTGAGTACACAAATATATTTTACTTTATAAAAAGTATCTTCTGCATCAAGTATCAGAACTAATTAACAAATGTAATAAATCATTAAGCGCTTTCCTAAAGCACAAGTTGGATGCGTTCAGCCAGAGAAGACCAAAAAAACTAGGTTAGAAACTAGTCGCTCTTTTGTGGTTTGAATAATAACACGCAATTGCCAAGGGGCACAAAGTAATGGTGGTTGATTATAATGAACGTTCATTAATATTTGGTTGCAAAATAAAACCGTCTCGCATCGAGGTTTTATACAATTTTCGTTAACACTAAACAAAGCTGTATACAACTAACTCAACATTTAAAAGGCCACGCATGTTAGTTGATAGGTATAACAAATGTGATCACATTGGAACCGTTATTACGGAACACATGAATTTATTCGAGTAAAGCGCAGTAGTTAACCCTAGGCGGAATGAAACTCAAGAATTGAAGCGAACTGAAACGTCAAAACCGAATATAAATATTTATAAATATAAATATATAAATAGACATAGCTTCAGGGCAGTAGCAGTACAGGATCCACAACAGAAAAGCAAAATAACATCAGTGCGGAGATCAAACAGAGAATTCCTCTTGGCAATCGCTGCTACTTTGGGCTGTAAAGGCAATTCATAAACAAAATCTTCTCTTGCAAAATCAAGGCAACCGATTGTAAGACCTTAATCATCCCAATTATGATATACGGCGCGGAAGAATGGACTTTATCTCAAGCGGATGAGGAAACCTTATATCGTTTTGAAAGAAAAATAACTCGAGTGAACTTTGTTTTCGTATGTGAAGACATTTTTCTTCATGTGTGGCGCTCACTAAAGGTGTTTTGAGTAACCCTAATATGATTTTACACAGCATTAGCGCTTAGAAAGATAGAATAGGACATTGGTTTTGAATGCCTGAATATTGCTATGCCGTGGAGAAACTGAGTTCGGTAAGGTATTCTACATTCGTGTTGTTGGACTTCTAAAAGAATCTCCGTACTTTATAGCATGTCCAATAAAGGCTAAACTGGTGGGTTATTCCTTGATGCGCGAGTGTTACGGTTGAATTCTTTAAAAGGAGGAATGCAGATGGCTATTTTCCTTATAAAATTATTAGAGACAGAAGATTTTTCTACGGTGTTCAAGTGAAACAAATGTTTCCGTGATGGTTCTTACTCATACTCATTTTTAACGTTTTTCTTTGTATTCTGTCTTCTAAACGCCCAGATATTAGAGTTACACTCAAGTTTTGGTCGAATACAGGCCTTATTTACAGAAAAATATAAAATAACATAATTTAAATTATAATTGCTAATTAAATAAAAATTTATAGTTCTTATATTATTATTTAAATAAAAAATAGCAACTGTATAATAGCAAGGTCAGGTGGAAAAGGAAAAATTCTTAAATGGCGCTTAAGGGGCGCCGGAGGAAACATTTTTGGCGACATTGAATATGTCAAAATTTCACAACGGGTGATTTGAGATACACATACCGAGAACATAAAGCTCGGTTTGGTTTGGGCAGTGTAAGTGTCCACATGGAAAATGGCAAGGGGGGATGGGGGGTTCACTGTGCACAGGTTGGAATTTGATGTGTTGCAGTTCCACAACCGAAGAATCTGTGTATTTGAAAAACTGAGAGTGCTGTTTTCAGCAAAACAGCTGAGTTGATTTGAGTAAGTTGAGTGAGTTGAGTGAGTTGATTGAGTAGTTTTATAGAAGAAGTCATTACTCATTAACGAATATAAGAAAGTTGGCGACAAAACGGAGCCTTAAAATACACCAGCACTTATTTTGAAATTTTCAGACTTGAAACTCTAAAACACTACTTGAATTGAACGGTCCGAAATGAGTTTACTAATGCAGCGAAGAAAAGTTTCATCGAAATCGAAAGCACTCATATTCGATAAGAGATCCTGATGCCAAACTATATCAAATGCTTTTGGAATATTAAGTACAACAATCTAACTTTCTCCAAAACGGTGTAAGGATTTGTTCCTTTCGTCGGTGAGATATACCATCAAATCATTAGTGGACCTACTGCTGCGAAAGCCGTATTGCCGGTTATTAAGAAGCTTCCGATCTTCAAAATATTTCAATTGCTGATAATTTATCAACGTTTCCATGAACTTTGAAAGAAGGGACGTAAGTGAAATCGGACGATAGTTTAAGGGTGATGAAGATTCGCCTTTTTAGGGGACATGCTGGACAAAAGCTGTTTTCCATCCACTCGGAAAGAGACTAGAACCAAGGATATATAGAAAAGCTTACGTAGTGGCTTTAAACGTGTGGAAGCAGATTTTTGGATGTCAAGATCATTCAGTACCCTTATAACTGCACGAGTGCGAAGGTGCGAGGTTTGTCCTATTGAGCTGTTCATGTAAAAATTTTCCCGACGACATATTGAAGATTATTCCAGGCTGTTTGAACTTAATCCGGTTTTCCTCAGATGAATTGTCTTTGTAACAGCAGTAAATTACTTCTCTCATCCTGATAACCTATTTAGCTCTCGAATGTGTAGAGAAGAAGATTCAACAAAGAACTATATCAGCAGTATGGGTATTGCTAGAAGAGTACGCATCGAGGAATTGCGATGGTTTGGACATGTAGATCAGATAGGCATCAACTCTCCGTCTTTTGGAAAGAAAATCAGAGAAAACGTGGTAGGGAAAGACATCGTTTAAAAGGTGGCGCAATTAAGTGGAATAAAACTTCAACCGACTCAAACTGCAAAACTGGGGAGAGCTTGAACGAAATCGTTGGTAAAAGATGTTGGCTGAGACCAAGGCTCATCCCGAACTGTTATGCCTCTAAGTAAGTAAGAAAATTTTAACTGAAAAAAGAAAATGCTGACATTATGCGCCTAATCAATATCGTCAAATTATCAAAAACTTTCCCGTTCCATATGGTGCTCTTCTTTAGACTCCTATTAACCTAAATCCCCACAAACACAAGTTGTTCACAACACATTATTCTCATCAAAGTTCCATGACAACCCTGTGTGTTTCAGCAGTGTTTCCTTTCCCAATAGCTAATCGATACAAACAATTTTATTGAATTTTAAATGAAAAACTACGACAACCGACAAGCAACAATTTTTATTTTTCCCTTCACATATGAGAACTTTACCAATCCCATTATGTGGATGTGGATGTGAACTATCGACTGAAGAAGGATCTAAATTCTTGATAAATGTTTGTGCTGCATCATCTAAAGCAGGTGTTTGAGAAATGAGAATTAAGATCGATGAATAGAATAGAGAGGAAAATTCCAACGCATATAATCATTAATAGAATTATATTCTTCACATCTCTCTTCTTGCCTCTTGCGTTTTCTACGTTGTTTCTTGTTTACATTCACGCACCTTTTTTTCTATTCTCTATATTTTCTCGAAAAACAAGTCACGAGTTGAATGACCAAAAACCATTTCAATAAGTAGGCACATGTACTTTTTCAGTACAACAGCATTGCATGAGGCAATACCATATCAAGTATGTATAGTATGTGATGTGCTGCAGTGGACATTAAAGAGTTAAGTGCACTTAATTCAGAAGGGAATTGAAAATGCATAAGGCAAACGTTCGTCGTACGTTCAAGTCGGTCGTGAGGATTATCTTGACCGAACCCCGTCAATAGTAATTAATGTTTTTTCCATTCTGGGTTGTTTCTTGAATTGATTGCAGTCGGTTAGCAAATAGGGAGCTTATTTTGTATTACACATACGACATGTAATTAAATGCTGTTAGTTAGTCTTGTAATGTTCTAGTTGAATCTGTGGAAGTTTGTGCAAGACAAAGTTAAGACTTAGTATTTGTTCATTTAGAATGCATTTGCACTGGTATTGTAAGTAACCTAATGGATGAGGTTTAGCAATTGTTTGAGGGTGCTTAAATCTTTTATGTTTACGGAATTGAGTGTACGAAATTCTTATGTAAATGTGATGTGATGACAAGAGCTCTTTAGATCGCTTTCGTATTCATTTAAACTTATTAATTGTGAAAAAATAGTGTAAGGGCTCCTCAGGCACCGGAAGTACCTCAGGTCTACCACCAAAGGACCCCAAAGAATTTTCAACAGCGATTAAGATAGGTGGAAACCTAGATCCTGTGTGCAATGACTACTCTCCGTTTAAATATATATGACATTTTCCAATGAGGTATGGAAAACTTTTTTTAAAAGGTAAACCTTTTGAGATGTTTCAAGAACTTAAGTATCGGTTTTAAGTACAATCAAAACATTTTCATATGGCCACCGCAGACAAGTTTGGAATTGACTGACTTGGATCGTTTACTACGGACGCCTGAACGGCAGCTACCCCGTTGTCTTACTGACATAGCAACATCGGCCAAAGAATTGTGAACTCAAATTTTTGCACTAAGCGCTTGTTATTGTCTATATTAGGGCGAGACACGAACCTGAAATTGGAGTTTTCGACTCCCTTTTGGAGTCAACTAACAATCAGAGCCCGAACAATTGTCCAAGGCGGCAAATATTGAGGGTGGCAACCCTGTGGGCAGTTGGCAAGTGGCGGCCAACCGCTCTTATAAAAGAAATTTTATAAATTTTGTAACTGACCGAAGCATAAATAATTATTCGAATACACACTTGGTGCTTGAAACTATGAAAATCAGATCAGATCAGATTTTATTTAAGTAACACTTCTTAACCCATTTCCGCCTAGCGTTGCGAAAACGCAACGTCATGTTTGAGAGCGTCTCCCTCTCCAGCTTAAAGGATCCTGTATTTTAATGAACTAACAAATGATTTTGAAAGTTTAATAAAATATCTAATCGACCTGTTTTTGGATATTTTTCAAAAACTTAATATTGTAGTCTTTTGAACGCCTTCAAAAACTGTAATTTTGGAAATTTTGAGGTAGCCTTTGTAAAGTAAGTAGTAAAGTAAGTAAATGTGTGATTTTATTAATCCATACAAAAGTTTGTTTTTTACATAGTTTTACAAAATTCACAAAAAAGCATGGCATTTGCCGTCAGCCGAAAAAGAAAGAGAATATTCAAATATCAGATGGTTTTATAAGTAGAAATGCTTATATAAGTTTATAAAATATTATTGTTATTATAATTATTAGAATTTTTTTATTTTTTTTTTTTTCAAAAGCTTTCGTTTATAATCTGTCTACGATATCTTAAAGCGTTTTTTACAAAACTTACTAGCGTTGACCAGTTGCTACCATTTAGAATGCTTTGCAATTCCTCAGTAGTGAGTGTGGTTTTACTAAAGTAGAAGCGTCTGATGCCATTGAGTACTGGGCAGATTCCAATGAAATGTTTTACATCTTCTGTCGCATGTAGATTGCACAGTGTACATTCAGTAGGGCGATCATTTCGATGTGGTATATAGTTAAGGTACAAAAGCTCTCCTCTTGATTTAAAAATGGTTGATATGGTCTCAATACTGTTACTATCGTTAAAATAATTATTTTGGAGATTGTGTTCCAATGTTCGGTAGAGGATTCTGGATTCACTCCTCTTTGCGCTTTCGTGATAAATTTTAAATTGCCTCTCTTTGATTGTGTTCCACAAAAGTTCCAACGATTTTTTCCATGTAGCAGGATTGTCGCTAACTTGATCTACGTTATTTTCTGTGCATAACCTTAACCATTCTCCAAAGAATTGGGTTTTGCAATGCATCATATGCGAAGCCACAATTTTAGGTAGTCTATGTTGGTCATACTCCAATACTTTTCTTATATAATTGAAATGCAGTTTTAGTGTGTACAAATATAGAGGCGGTAGTCCAGTTTCCAAATGAAGCATGTACGTAGGTGTGTTTTCTGGCAAACGAAAAATTTTTTTAAGAAGTATCTCAGTAGTTTTTCTACCTCCTCGTGTTGGAAAACACCCCAAATTTGTGCTGAGTAACACATAGTTCTTACTACTGCTTGAAATAATTTGTATTTTACACTTGGTGCAATGTTGTTTTTTCCCAGAATTTCTTTCCAGTTGCAGTTAATTGCAATTTTAGATTCCTGGAGTTTGGAATGGAAGTGCTTCTCAAGAGAGAGTTTGGGGGTCAAAATAACTCCTAGATATTTGTACTCTCTTACCTTCTCAAGCTCCTCGCCTTCCCATGTCCATTTTTCTTCCCTGGCATATCGCCCTGAACCATTTCTAAAAACCATAATTTTTGATTTGGTGGTATTAACCTTTAAATTCCATTGTAGCCTTTGTTGAGCAACTAAAAAATAAGGGTTACCTGATTGGTAGGTGAGGTAGAAATCCTACGTTGCGTTTTCGCAACACCCGCCAAAAGTAGTAGCATTTACCAAAAGAAAAAAAAAATTTCCGTTGAGTTTTCACTGCATACAAAATTTGGTTTCTTCGAAATAATATGCACTTTATAAAAAAAATTCTTAGGAAAAAAGACCCGAAAATTCATTCCACAGCTATTTTGGAAAAACCATTGTAAAGGGTTAGAAATTTTTAGAAATAATTGGACTTTACACAATAGTTATAAAAAACCTAATAGCCCAGGTAATTTATTTTTTCAATGAATAGCTATTTATTTTTCCTGGAAAAAAATGAAACCAATAATTCGTGAATGAGTGGTGTTTTGTAAAACCACAAACGAATATAAATATTTGCCAATTGATTTATTTTTTTACAGTCATCAGCATCTACAACAAATGCACGGCAACAGCATCAGACATCAGAGACGATCTCTATACCTTGAACAGGATATTATGCAGAAGCACCTATGAACTTATTGGAGGAGACTTTAACACTAGACACCGAAGATGGATGGATACACAAGACAACAGTGACGGGAATGCAATTGTCAATTGGCTGGACGAAAATATAGAACATCACTCTCTGGTAGTAGTGTCGCAACCCAAACCCACCTTCCCAAGGACACCATCGACGCTCGACTTTTTCCTCGCAAAATCCAATCTGATATTTATGCTCCCGGAGTTCCGAAACTTCGTCTGCATGACAATAACCAGCGATTGAGATCACGAGGCCGTCCTTCTTTCAGTCAACCTCCGGCACCAGACAATCTCTGTGAACCAACCAGAGGTGGGCTTTGTCAACTACAAAAAGCTAGACACTGCTAAAACTCCGAAGAGACGTCGACGACACAAACCTCCGGAATAAGGAAATTAATACAGCAATTGACAATCTGGAAACCGTAATTGAATCTTCGCTTGAGAAGCAAAGGCAGCCAAGAACTTCCCGGGACAAATACGAGCACCGAATACATACAGAAGCTCTACCACCACAGGCAACACTTGAGGAAGCTGCTACAACGTATTCAGCAACGGGAACTAAACACCATCAACAGCAACTACCAGGCGGTCTCCAGCGAGCTCAGATGCGTAAACATCATGTTCAAGAACGCAGTGAACTACCACAGCGACATTCTTCTCCAAAACATGCTCCAATCCATAAAGCCAGGACCCGACACCTTCCAAAAAAAACAACAGGATTATAGGGAAAAACCCCCCAATGCCGGAAACCATAACTACAGCCCATGGCGAAGCTTCAACCGACGCGGATAAAGCCAAAGGATTTGCGGACTTCTTTGAAGAACACTTCAAACCAAATCCACCCTTGGACCCTGCATTTTTTTAAGAAGTCAACTCCTCAGTTCAACTCGCACAAGCCCCGCAACAGACCATCCAATTCAGCGATGAAAATCCGTCTAGCGATCCAACAGACAACCTTGAGCTCACCACTCCTGAAGAATTTCAACAGTTCCTACTCAGAAGCCGCCCAAAAGAGTCAACAGGACCGGACAAGATATCCACATTCATCCTCAAAAGACTACCTAAATCAGAGCATTTGTTGTCGATTCCTTGTTGAGATCAGAGACAAGCTGCAGTCAGCCTATGTAACGAGATTGAAACCCTAATGAAGCGTTTCGTTTCGATGACATGAAACGAAACAATCATCAAAACAGAAAAATGTCTTCACTGTCGGAAATGTTCTAGTCAAACCATTTTATTCTGCAAAAAAAGTAACGTAGCACTTCATCCAAAATGCTTTGATGGATACCACACAAAAACAAATATTTAATGCATATCTTGTCAATAAAACAGATTTAAACTCCGTATCAAAAATTTTTTTTCTTAATGATTTTGCTACTACATTTGGCGGATGCTGCGAAAACGCAACGTCAATTTTCCGGGAAACTAAATGCTTTTCCAAAAAATTTTTTGTAGATTTTCTCTAACTAGCCCAAAAATAGACAAAGTGTGAAATTTCAAGCCTTCCTAGCACACCTGGAACTGGTAGCCGCCGGAAATGGGTTAAGAATCGTTGTGATTTGAAACTGAATGAAAGAAAAAATTTATCATTGCATACTGTCGTCTATCAAAATACAAGGATTTCCTACAATCTTCACCTCCTTTTTGATTGGGCTTTCGTAGTCGCCTTGTCTTTTCTGAAGTACATATAACTTCAATCGTGCTTAATCTGAGCACACACACTTTGTTCTTAACGAAATGATAAATGTTTGGTTTCCGCAGAAGACCGCTAATTAACGGACATGCACTTTGATTCAGCTTCTGTCATTAATTCAATAAAAAAAAAGTTGAAAGCTCCAAATAATTAACTGATTATATTAATTATGAATAATTAACTCATTTGAAATATTTCATCACATTCAAGTTATTACGCTCAAAGTACAAAAAATGCAGTAAAGCATTAGGCTTCAATTTCTTTGCACTCTCAAATAGAAGCGAATTAGAACTTACAACCGCTTCGCTGTGCAATCAGTTGAAATCATTTTCTTTTGGGTTGCATCTAATTTCATGAGTCAGAAGATAAAAAAAAAAAAAACTCAACATTCACATTCTGTTTGATTCAACACACCGTTGACTGTTTTTAAAAATCAATTATAAAAACCAACAATTAAACAACACCTTTCTGCTTCGAAGACAAGTAAAACCAGTAGAGAGCTAATTTGCAATTCATAGTCAATTGTAATGATGAAAATAGTTTTATAATTCATCAGAGAGATATTGTAACGCTGGTGTCACGTTTACCCGGCCGCGGCCGGCACGATGCGATGCCGTCATTAAATACGAAGTTAAATAAAAAAATGTTGGTGTTTTTTTTTTTTTTTAGTGTGGTTTTGAAGAAGAAATAAAACGCATATGATTCAATACTATTGCCAAGAATTTAGTGTTTTTATAATGATAAGGGTTTGTTATTATGTCTTAAAAATAATTTCGGGCAAGTAGCCGCCGTGGCTGGTTCGAATAAATTCCAGACGAGAGACCCAATTTTCGACCACTTTTTGCACCACTTGGGGCCGTATGTCAGCAATAACGCACCGATGCCGAATATTCTCTTCCAAGGCGTCAATCGTTTCGGACTTATCTGCGATTAGTATTCGCTCGAAATAATTTAAAAATCGGCGTCAACACCTTCATATTTCGTTTCGAGACAATTTACCAAACATATGCAGCAGTGCCCAGTAAAAAAACCAAACTGAGCATAAATCAAGTGACAGCTGTCAAAAGATCAACTCCGAAAAAAGAGTTGCTAGATTGAAAGACGCACGGAAGAAAACATCCTTTAATAAAAAAAAAGTCATAATTTGAGTAAGATAAGTCGGTAGTGCATTTATAGGTAGCAACAGAATTTTTTTGTGACACACTAGTAGAAAAAGTAATGGTTGAAGTCAAAGCTTCTTTAACCCAGCCTCACTTCCCTTCCACCTGCACTGTTCGGACCCAGTTGATTTCTCATGGTGAACGATGAAGCAAAGAGCTCATTGGTTGAGGTGATTAATCTCATGTTAACGAGAGACACACCGCAAGGTGGAGTCCTGTTCCCACTTCTTTGGAATATAGCCGTCAACGAAATTCTAGAGTGTAGAATCTCGTAAGTATTTTAAGCTTGTTTTACAGAAATCGCAAGAAGCGCAGACACGCAAAACCTGGTTTATATGTTTAATACTTTAGACTTTGTTTTACTTCCGAGGTTCTGCACTTAAACTGACGATATGCTGATGACGGCCCTATCGTGCTCATACCAATCTCTCTCAACAAACTACCCAAGAAGACACAAAGTTGTGGACGGGTGTTAATCCTCACAAAACGGAACTCCTCCACTTCACAAGGAAATACACAATTCTACAGATGAACACTCCCTCAATCAAAAGAACTCCACCAATTTTCTCAAACGAGAAGAACGCGGTGGTCGTATAGAGGATAGCCTTAGAAAAAACGACTTATCGTGACGAACTAGGCTAAGTTCAGCAATCTGCCTGTTTATAAACAGGGACGCTACAAAAGTAGAGCTACAGGGACCAATTGCATGATTTGGACTTGGAGGACATGTGGGTCCAACAGGACGGCCGGCGCGGCGCCACAAGCCACACAGCGAATGCCACAATCAATTTATTGGAAACCAGGTTTGGAGAACGTGTATTATCTCACGAAATGATCCAGTCGCTTTGGCGCCTGGGTCGTGCGATTTGACGCCGTTAGACTATCTCCTGTGGGGCTACGTCAAGTCTATGGTCTATGCCAACAAACCAGCGACGATTGATGAACTTCGTACGAATATCGATCGATATCGATTTATGCTTGAAAACCGTCCAAAAATTGGGTTCAGCGTTTGGACTTCTGCAAGCGTGCCCGTGGTGGCGATGCAAAAGAAATCGAGTTCCATACTGTGAAAGTTCGTTCGATGCCTTTATCATCGAACGAACTTTCACAGAAATAAAGAATTTCATTGATATCCAAAACCGTTTTTGTTTTATTTAAAAAAAAACTTTTTTAGCGCTCTTTTTAAAAAATCAGCTGGCTATTTCATCATTTTAAATTTTAAATCATTACGATCAAACCCAAGTCACTTCGCTTCGACTACGCTAGCCCCAAACGGTTTTCAACAAGAGTTTCTAAGTCACCCTCATACCAAGATCCATTCCGGACGATAAAGATTTCCTAAGAGATGATTCCATTCACTTTTATCCAGATTGTTCAAAAGACGAGGACAGATATGGTGGCGATGGCGGTGTGCGTGTACTCACACAAACTAAATGTTATTTTCTCATTTCGGCGCTTTAAACCAAAAATACGACTCTTTGTCTCATTAGGCAAGTCCAAGCGGAAACGTATGCTATCCAAATGGCTATAAGCTACGTAACGAAGAATGGCTTGATTTTTACAGCGACAGTCAAGCTATGACTTTAACTCCACCCTCTTACTACTTCGAAAGTGATCCTCTCTGAGTGCAGTCGCAAGACTAATTCATTGAGTCTCCTTTGTGGAAATGATATCATTAATCAACTTGCAAGGCATGCAAAGCAACGATCTCAGACAGCTTTCTCTTTCCTCCACTGGATACAGACAGACAACGAATCATACCCGGCGCTATTAAGAAAACTACAAAACTTTTGCTAACCCGTTGCAGAAAAAACTGTGGAAAGATTTCCACGGAGCACTTCTCTTTTGCCAAGCATTTACACGTGATGTTAGGCTTAATTGAAACCACAGTCTGTGAATCCTGTAGAGAGGATGACGACAACGCTCAGGGATTCCTCTACGAGCACTTTCTAAAATCAGGTCACAACCTCACAACTACTCGTTGCAGCAATGGTGAAAGCTGGTTACTTGAGTTCTAAATCGTGGCAGCGTCTGGAATGCTCTATAACAAAAGAAGGTTTCTATCTGGTAGTACAATGTATCGGTATTTTGGTCTGAGTTCTCCAGTTAGTATTTTGAAAAAATTCGACAGAAAAAAAATCATTACATGACGCCAGACAATGCAGGAAACATAACGTCGGGCGTTCTATAGACGAACAAATAAATAGCCGAGTTCAAACTGTACAATTAATGGGACAGACTTCGTTTGATGGATGTTGGATGGTCGGATGTAGTTTGCGTTCAGACTTATCAGATTGGTCTTCCTTCCGCTCCGTCCTTTCAAAAATATTTGAAAACCATCCAACAAGTTGGACAAGCGGTCGCCTGAGAGTTCACATTATCCAACATTGGTCGTTCAAACCAAAGTCTGTCCAAATAATTGTACAGTGTGAACTCGGCTAATCAGCAACATTAGTCTTGCTTATTTTAAAACTCGATTTAGATCGAAAGTTAGTCGAATTCGAAAATTGCATTTTAAGATTCGATCGTTTCGAAATTTAGTCCGTGAACTTCCGAAACGACTAAACCTCAAACAAGAAAAACAAGGAAAAAATAAGAATTTGTTGAGACTGTAAAATAAGTTTCATTCATTCCAATAGTCGATAAAATAACCAAGGTGAATCAAAATTCAAAAGAAAGGGGTGTGCGTTTGTTTAGTTGGTCGAAGATTGAGACACAATCATGCGTCCAAATTTATAAAAACTGACTCATTACGCATTAACAATCCCCTTTTACGCCGCACAATCAGAATTATAGAACCACTCGACATTTTCTTAAGAAGCTAGTTCTAGATTTTTGAATGCTATTAAAAAAATTAAAAATAAAAACAGTGCCCACTGTTCTTCCTCGTACAGAGTTAAGTTAAGTTCAAGTACTTTTTACGCAGCAAGATCATTCCTTTTTCTTTTTTTGTGAAGAAAAAACTTATCAATCTCATAGAAGTAATTTCAAGCCAAAAGAATTTATTTTGCCAAAACGACCTACGTCATTCTTTAAAATACAAATCCTAAGGAAATCGTAATCTTATCGTTCATGTTCCATAGCAGGGTTGGCTAGTCACTCACGAGTAATCTTTTTTCAATGAAGGTTGGTATTATTAACGTGAAAGACACCTTGAATTTTTATCATTTATCAACACACACTCACCAATAAGCTATGCAATAAACAGAATGTCTTATCTCTGTGTTTCCCGTACTGTACTGTATTCTGATATTGAATGCAAATATTTGCGTGTTCACCTGGCTGTTTGATTGGTATAAGCTGACTGGAAATACATGGTAGTAGAAATATTCTTTCTTCTGATGAACTCACTTTTATTGCAGTTGCACTCACCGACCCACTATAACATTTGTCATGTCTCGCACTTTGAGAAAAAAAAGTCATTAAGACATAGGCGATACTAATGAGCCACAAATATCCCACTACGAATACATATATAGGAAGGTAATAGGCCACAATTAAGAAATATACATTAAAAAGCGCATTGTTGGTAATTTACTTTCAAGTGCTTAATTACATAGTTTCTTTACTAAAACCCAAAACGATTCGTCAAAGTAATGAGGCAACTAGGTAAAATGTGTCCAAAAAGTGAGAGCTCAGGGAAAGCCGTTTTATTTGTATCACGATGCAATCAAAGCAAATATTTAATTTTCACTTTATTAAGACATGACAATCAAGTTTTGTGTAGACATTTTTTGTATCTCTTTAAAAATTAAAGAAAAAGTTTACAAAGAATTTGGTTTGCAGCGAACAGACAACGCATTGACATGACAAGTCTGTAAGGAACAAGCAGAAACTCGTGTGCGAGACATCATCGACATTTTTCATTCTTTTCAAAAACCTATTGATGCCACTACGTGTTAAAAGTGATGACCTGGCCAACGTCGTTCTTAAAGAAATATGTACCAATGACGACACCAGCCTAAAATCCACACCAAAACAGTGATTTTTTGGAGATGTATTGTGGTACCCGTGGCGTGATGGTTAGCATGTACATATGCTAACCCAGAGGTTCTAGGTTCGAATCCCAACAGAGCCAAAAATGTTTTTTCACGAGTATCGCCTTTCGCGAGGAACTGGCAAGTCCTCCGTTAGTAAACTCATTGCCATGAAAAGCGCTTTCTCAATTAGCCGTTCGGAACCGGTAGAAAATTAAAGGTCCCCTCCATTCCCTCACAAGGCATGGTTGTGAGAAATGCGCTAGGGCCAGAGGCTCCTCGCTCTGTTGCGCCCATCTATTTATTTTATTGCACTTTGCACCTTATGTGGATTGGACAATTTTGCTTGTTCACGTTCCCACTACTCATTCATCCAGAAATGGGTCTAATAGCCGAAGATGATTTTTCAATGAAAATTAGGGTCAGTTGCCAAATGCTCCAGAGCCCTTTCAGCGAACACACGTCGCTTTCTATGGTCGTTTGTCTTTAGTGCTGTGGTCCGTTTAATTTTGTACCGTTGCGGGTTTAAGTCATCTCCAATTTTGGCATCCCTGCAAGACTTGTACGACTACGCAGGACTATTCTGGAGACGCTCACGCTGCTTCATAAATTTCTGTAAAGAATTCACCGAGACGTTTGATATCGAAAAAGGCTTTCGACGTAACACACTGTGTCATAATTGAAAAGATTGTCCAAAACTGAAACGTTACCACCAGAAGCGTAACCTTTAAAAAGTCTATACAACTATTCATTTAAATAAATAAAAAAAAAAAATAGGGTGGCGCAATAGAGCGAGGAACCCCTGGGCCTAGCGCATTTCTCACAACCATCCCTTGTGAGGGAATGGAGGGGACCTACAATTTTCTGCCGGTTCCGAACGGCTAATAGAGAAAGCGCTTTTCATGGCAATGAATACTAACGGAGGGCTTGCCAATTCCTCGCGAAAGGCGATACCCGTAGAAAAAACATTTTTGCCTCTGGTGGGATTCGAACTCGAACCTCTGGGTTAACAGGCGGACATGCTATCCATCACACCACGGGTACCACTATTCATTTACGCAGGCGATATTGACGTAATGGGAAGCAGCAAGCCTGATATTAGAGCTGTTATTGCGAGCATTAAAAACAAACAAAAAAAATTGGTTTAATATGGTAAATGAGGGCAAAACGAAGTACAGGGTACGCCATCTTGACCTTCGGTATTTCAACATTGAATAACTCTTTTGTTTTTCAGCCGATTTTGACAAATGAGCACGATTCTGAAACGTCATTTACTACCATTTTAACCATGAGTCAATACACACCGAAAGAACGCGCTGAAATTGAAATTGAAGTTGAAGAAACCATCGACGGTGCGCGCTATCGTTGGATGTTGGCGCATTTTGTGTGTCCGCAAATGCGTGAAAAAGGTCTGACGAACTTCTATTTCCAGCAAGATGGTGCAACCTTGTCACACCGCAGTCGCTACGATGCAGTTCTTGGAGCGCAAGTTCCCGGGACACGTTGTGTCGAAAAATGGTGATTTGGAGTGGCTCCTCGTTCTCCGGATTTAACTGCACCTGACTTTTTTCTTTGGGGTTATTTAAAAAGCAAAGTTTATGCTAGCAAGCCAACGACAATTGACGAACTTTAAGATAACCTACGAGTCGAAATAGCTGCTATAACGCCCGAAATGCTGCTTTTTGTGTATCGAATGGAGGTGGTCATCAATCGACGTTGTGTTCTAAAAAATGTTATAGTTACTCAATTTTGAAATACCGAAGGTCTAAATGGGCCACCCTTTATATGCTGTCATCAAACAAGGACAGAGAACATTGACGAATTAGAAGAAAAGTCGCAATAGACAGACATAACTTTGAGGGAGTAAAGGGTCCGCTATAGACACGCAAAATAACATCAACTGTTGCCAACCGTTGGGTTAAGAAGGCAATAAGAGAAACGAAACCTTTTATAACACCTTGATCATCCCAGCCCTGATTTGCGGCGGCACGGAAGCATGAACCTTATCTAAATTGGATGAGGCAACCCTTGTTCCTTTCAAAAGAAAAGTACTCCGAATGATCTTTGGTCCCGTATATGAAGACAATGTGTGGAGAAAATACAACAACGCTGTATCTGTATGAGCTGTACCACACCATTGGCAGATCTAGAAGAGGACGCATCGCAAGACTACGATAGCTGGGGCATGTAGAGCAAATGAACACAGGAACGACATGTTTTCGAAAGTACATTGCAGAGGGAAATTGCGGAAGTGTAAGACCTATAGTGGTAGGTGGCGCACTCAAGTGGAAGAAGACTCAGAGTGCAAAACTGGAAGGTGTTCGTTCAAAACTAAAATTGTTAACGAAAGATGTCGGTTAAAGCCCAGGTCCACCCCGAACTGTTATGCCCACCTAAATTAATTAAGCAGGCCCAAGTCACAAAAGGAAATTCGCTAAATTGTGGTCTGCGAAATGCCGAGTTCTTGTGAGCGACGCGAATTCGACTGTCAAGAGTAGGAAACTACACATCAAAATCTTGCGTTTTGCCGACATACAGGTGTTTGTCGATTATTTATTGAACCGGTAGAATCAAATTTACCCACCACATTGCGAATATTCCACTCGGTAGAACGACTATGGCAACCGTCAATTGAGTAAAACTCCAAAACAGAGCATACATACATATTGACTAAATAATTTTATAATTTACACTTGTTGTTAAATGCTACGTTAATAGTAATTTGGCAAAAGAGACTAAATAAAAATCAGAGCTGATTTGAGGTGTAGCTTCAACAAACTGTCAAAGTTCGGAATTCTCTATTGAAAGATGTTTTCCAAGCGTATGGTGGTATGGATCTACCAAATTTTAGACTATGAATTTATTTTATTTTTGCTTTTTTAGTTTATGTTTTCACTTCGAGAGAATGTCTTGAACTAAATAAAGTGTTTCACATTCTACAGGTTCTTTTATTTGGTTCCGACAATCAGCATAGCTAAATTTTGCATATTAAACGAACGATGCCTACAAAAAGAACAGCTTTGAACCCTTTTGAGGGAGTACCATAAAACTCAATTCTTTGATATCTCAGACATAGTCAGCCCAGAAATATAAATATCGGGTTTTCCAATAAAAGAATTTGAAAACTTTTTTCTAAAACGCAAACCTCAGCTTTAAGAACAATCAAAACATTAGTGATTCAAACGATTCGTTGGAAACAACTGGATGCCGTGGAATTGACTGATTCGGAACGTTTGCCTGAACGACAGCAATACTTTCGGCACCTCAATCAACTCGTAGTCTCACTGACATGGCAACATCACACAACGAATAATGCAGACTTAATTTGTTGAACTAAACTTGTTAGGGCGGGAATTACGACCGAAAATTGGATTTAACGCTCTTAAAGTTGCGGTCACCGACTTCGAATTTCGGCAAAAAAATTTAGAATTTGCATACGTTGCTCGTTCTCGTCCTTTATCATGATGAAAATATCGAGTTTGCTGAATAAATTGACAATAACAGTTTGATGATTAGTCAGTGGGTGCGTTCACAAATTAAATTCAAAGTTGTCAAGTCCCCATTGGAAAACCCTTTACATCTCATTCGAATCATTCACAATCAACTTTTTAAGAAATAAATGAAAAGATATTTAGATATCCTTTTGCTGTAAGTACTTGACATTCGGTTTTTTTTCTTAATCTACTTCTGTTTTAAACAATGATAACTGCCTTTAGTAAAGTCGTACGGGGTGTTTGTGCAAAAATTATGAAACCAATTTATAGACACCAATAGTATATGCAATGCAAAACTCAGTACACAATTCGTTTCCCGCTGTTTCTACATCTTCACAAAAGAACACACCCATCACAAGTTTCGAAAATAACAAATTATCAAAATATTGCAAATTATTTGTTCAATAAAGATAAACCCATTACAAGCTGGCACCGTTAATAAAACAAAACATTCAGCACCATTTGGCATAGTATTCCGATTCGCATACTCACGGATCACAACACACTCGTTCTCTGTGTAAAATAAACATTTCCCAAAAAATAAACATCATACTCTATACCAGGCGTTGTTATTACCACCCAAAGCAGGATTATTTGCAAGCTTACGATCGAGAACACACAAAAGTGCAAAATAATAAATAAAAGAACCTCAACAGACAACAGGTATCAAATGATGGGAATGGTAAAAAAAATAATGTTGAAAATCATTTGAAATACGAAAAATGACAAACACTGTACCTATACAATGTAGCGTTGTTAGATGACCTAAATTTTCCAACGATGACGACACCCATATATTTATTTTACACACGCTATACGTGTGTTAGCCGAAAATGTTAATGAAAAACTCAAAAGAACATACATCGGAGTGAAAAGAGACTCATTATTGCAAAAGTTGTCTGGCTGATGGGGACAGTGAACTTCAAAAGTATGTCAACACTAATGGTTGATCGATTTTTCAATAAAACCTGTTTATTTTAATTAGGAGGAGGAGTTGACACCTTAGACACTTATTTGTTACTGACTGTAACTAATTTGATAGTTATGATAACCTAGCGGCTTAGTCTAGTCGAAAGGTCAATGGGTCATTTCATAAGGTTTCTACCTTAACTGTTTTTCGTTTTTGTAAACAGCGGGCATTTGGTTGACTGTTCATTCGAAGTTTGCTACAACATGGAAATGATAATGACCTGAAAAGCGGCTATAACCAGTATTGAAATAATAATTTGCTAACAGGCAAAGTAAATTGTTATTACGACGCGACGTCGACGGGCACCAACAAATTAAACAAACCTGAGTTGGTAAAATACTTTAGACTACAATCAGAAAGGCGAAATTAGTTGAATGTAAAGACAATCTAAAGAGTCCGCCATCTTAACTTTTTTTTTAACTTGTGCTTATTTCGTGAACGGTAACACTTAGCTTTTGTCTGATTTGACAGACGAATATGGTTGTGTATACGGTTGAACAATGCTTGGAAATATTGCGACATTACTTTGAAAATCTTGGTAATGATGCAGAATCATCAAAATCAAAAATCATCTTTTCAGATGAAGCTCATTGTGATCTTGGCGGGTATGTAAACAACAAAATTATCGCATTTGGGTACAGAAAACCCGCTAGCATACATTGAAAAGCCGATACACCCGAAACGAGTCACTGTTTGGTGCGGATTTTGTTCCAGAGGCACAATTGGGCCATTTTTCTTCGAAAGTGAGCAAGGAGTGGCCGTTACGCTGTGTCTCCACTTGCTTTAAATTCATAGCAGAAAGCAGGAATATGACAGACACAAGAAAGAAGAACAAATTTTGGGTTGTGGGCATTTTGTATAGCATACTTTTCATACTAAACATAACAACGAAGTAACAAAATGGTGGAAAAACCTATGCAGATGACAGTTCCCTTGCTTTAATAGCTGCGATAGATACCCTGCGATAAAAGTATGCTATCTATCGCAGGCTATGAAGATAAAGCTGCTATAATGGTCTCCACTTGCGAATTGCGATATGCAAAGGCTGCTATAATAGCTGCGATAGATTTAAAGCATGTGGAGACCAGGGGTTACAGTCAATGGCGATCTTTATCGGGCCATGTTGAACGAATTTTTGTTCACAAAAATTGAAGAGGAAGATATTGGCAACATTTGGTTTCAACAGGACTGCGCTACGTGCCACACAGACACAGCCGTAGCTACACTCGATATTTTGCGCCATGTTTTTGAAGATCGCATTATCAGTCGCAGAACTGATGTCGTTTGGCCACCTCGAAGCTGCGATTTGACACCGTTGGACTATTATTTGTGGGGTGCCGTAAAAGATAAGGTTTACGCCGACAAGCCAGAGACAATTGACGCTTTAAAGGACAATATTCGTGAAGCCATTGGTGACATACAGCTGCACGCAATCGATAATGTGCTTAAAAATTGGACCGATCGTGTAGGCTACTGCATGGCCAGCCGAGGCAGCCATTAAAATTAAATCATTTTCCATTATTAACCGGAAGGATTGTACTTTCAAATAAAAAAAGAAATTTGAGAAAATATTCAGTAGATTTTTTATACTCGTAGCATATTAAAAAAAAAAAAAAGTTATTTGGCGAACCCTTTATAACAAAATCTAAATAAGTGAAAAGATTTAAAATTTAAAATTTTAGGTTAACAGAAAAATTGCCTCTACCACATTCAATTGCTACCATTTAGCGTTAGAGTCAGCGTCTTTGTTAAAAAACTTACGTTTCTAAAGTAAATACAATCTAATGCGTATTTGGATCATAGTTGATATTCATTTTGAAGGGAAAAATTAACATTCACGAACGCAAATTCAACTTTTGTTGCTAGTTTCATTTCATATTACTGACATATCACTTTTCTTCTATCGTCGAAATTCAGTGAAACTTAGTATGATTTATTTTACAAAGCGATGACATCAACATATAAACATATTGTAACGTGCGCTTAGTTCGCAGAATAAAACTTCACTTTTATTTTATTTCTACCACTTTATTCAGTATCTATACTTTATTCGAACTCAACTCGACTATTGGACTATCACTGGTTAACAACGTTTCACTCTTAACTTTATCACTCTATAATCAAAACTGACTGCTCGTTGCGTCAGCGGTCCTATTTATATCGAACAACACTCATCTAGAGCGTTCCAGTTTCTTCTCCATGGTTTCCACATTTGCTGTCAAAAATCTCTACACTCACACACACTGGCTTACAAGCAATGCCTGTCATTTTATACCATTCCATTATAGTGTTGCCAGTTGTGTTTTCGGTTAAACGTTTTCGATTAGGAAATTGGTATAAATGTTGGGTGTTCATTACACTGCCCCCTCCTTAAGATTGTTCGTCCCGAATAATTCCATCTGCAGCCTCGCCACTATATCGATGCAGCCGGTCACAATGAACTACTTTTAACTTGCCTCTTAATCCTCTTTGGATTCGGTAAACCACGTCGTTAATCCTCGTGACAACAGTATAAGGACCTTTCCAGTTCTGCTGAAGTTTCGGTGACAATCCCTTTTGACGATGAGGATTATAAAGCCACACACGATCTCCTGCTTGGAATCCTGCCGTTGTCGCTTTTGTGTCGTACCGTGTCTTCATCCGGTCGCTGTAGGTTTTCATCCGTTCCCTTGTTCTTTTATGGATGTCAGCGAGTCTCTCCTTGAGGTCATCCACATACTCGTTCGTGTCCTGTGGCTCCTCTGTGGGGCATCCAAATTTAAGTTCGCTGGGCAGCCGCATGGTTTTCCCGAACAGGATGTCAGATGGTGTTTGTCCTGTCGAGCTATGTACTGCACTTCTATAGGCCATCAGGAATAGCGGTACGTGCCTATCCCAGTCTCTTTGGTAGTCGCCTACGACCTTGGTGAGGTGTTCTTTCAAGGTCCGGTTGAATCTTTCAACCATCCCATCAGATTGTGGATGAAGCGGTGTGGTTCTGGTCTTCTTGATGCCAAGTAGTCCGCACACTCCTTGGAAGATGTTTGACTCGAAGTTCCTCCCTTGGTCGGAATGGAGTTCCATAGGTACGCCAAACCTACTTACCCAGTTAAACACAATCTGGTCGACTACCGTTTTGGCTTCTTGATTTGGGATGGCATACGCCTCAGGCCATTTGCTAAAATAGTCCATTACAACCAGAATGTACTTGTTTCCAGCGTTGGTCTCTGGAAAAGGCCCAGCCACATCTACTGCAATCCTCTCAAAAGGCGATCCAACGTTGTACTTATGCATCTTACCTTGAATCTTCCTACCAGGTCCTTTGGTTGCAGCACACTTGTCACATGTTCGGCACCACTTCTCCACGTCGTCTCTAGCATGTAACCAGTAGAACCGATGTCGCACCTTCTCCAGTGTTTTGTTAACTCCCAGGTGACCTCCAGAAGGTCCGTCGTGCATCTCCCGAAGAACTTCACTGACTTTCGATTGCGGTACGATCAGCTGCATCACATATGATTTACCGTCAACGGACTCCCATCTTCGCCTGAGGACACCTTCTTGCACATATAGTGAGTCCCACTGTGCCCAATAGGCTTTGAGAACTGGACTCCGGTCAGAAATGTCTCCCCATTCAGGTTTCTCTTCATTTTCTTTCCATGCGAGAATGGGTTCGATATCTGGATCCTCCTGTTGAGCGGTCCTCACTTCCTCATTGCTCCATCCGCATATGGGGTCAGCTCTTAGTCGCTGAGCGGTAATATTTTCTTTGTTTTCTTGTCGCCTACAATGCTTGCAATCCTCTTTGCAAGGTCTTCGGGACAATGCGTCGGCGTTGGAGTGCAGCTTTCCTCTGCGGTGTTGAATCTGGTAGTCATAAGTCTGCAGTCTTTCTATCCACCTTGCGACTTGACCTTCTGGATTTTTGAAGTTCAACAGCCAGTTCAGAGCACCATGGTCTGTCCGCAGAAGGAATTTCTGTCCATAGATGTATTTATGGAAGTGCTTTGTTGCCAAGATAAGAGCCAGCAGTTCCCTTCTGGTCACGCAGTAGTTTCTTTCAGGCTTCGAGAGGACCTTACTATAATATGCCACCACTTTCTCTTCGCCATCATGCACTTGGGATAGTACCGCCCCAATTCCAACGTTGCTTGCATCTGCGTCGATGATGAATGTTTTGCCAGGTGTTGGATGTGCCAGCACTGGAGCGTTACAGAGGCGGTATTTGAGTTCCTGAAAAGATTTTTCACACTCACCTGACCATTTGAACTGCTTCCCTTTTTCGGTGAGCTGATGCAAACTCTTTGCAACTCCAGCAAAGTTCTTAACGAAACGTCGGTAATATGTGGCAAGACCAAGAAAGCTTCGGAGTTGATGTTTGTCCTGTGGTGTTGGCCAATTTTTGACGGAGTCAACTTTTTCAGGATCAGTCTTCACTCCTTGGGAAGAGATGATGTGTCCCAAATACTTAACTTCGGTTTTGAAAAGTGCACATTTTTCCGGATTCAGTTTAAGGTTAGCCTCTCGAAGTCTCTGAAACACGGCTTTTAGGTTCTTGCAATGTTGGTCAAATGTTTTCCCGTAAACAATGACATCGTCCAAGTAGACAAGGCACGCTTTCCACGTCAGTCCTTGAAGAACGCACTCCATCAAACGCTCGAATGTTGCCGGAGCGTTGCATAGCCCAAACGGCATAACTTTAAACTGCCAGAGCCCATTACCTGTCGAAAACGCCGTCTTTTCCCGATCATCAGGGTGGATGTCAACTTGCCAATATCCACTCTTCAAGTCCAGCGTCGAAAACCACTGGGCTCCCTCCATGGCATCCAGGGTATCACTGATTCTCGGCAGAGGATAGCTGTCCTTCTTAGTCACATCGTTCAGCCTTCGGTAGTCCACACAAAAACGAGTACTTCCGTCTTTCTTTTTCACTAGAACCACTGGTGACGCCCAAGGACTTTTGGAATTTTCGATAAGACCGTCCTTCTTCATTGTTGTTATCATTTCCTCAACCTCACCTTGTTTGGCCAGTGGAAGGCGTCTTGCGGGCTGACGAATCGGTCTTGCATCTCCTGTGTTGATGCGATGCTGCACCAACTGTGTCCTACCATATTGCCCTTTTGCCGATGCGAAGATGTCAGTGTACTCTTGTAGGAGATTTTCAGCCATCCTTGTTTGTTGGTGATCAAGGTTGGATGAATACAGTATTTTAGCTCTGATGGTTTTGAGCTCCTCCGTAGTTAAAGTTTTTCTCGGGGCTTCGTCTGTGATCTTCGTAATTGCTGCAACCGATTCGCAACGTCCAACGACTTCTCCTTTCTTCAACCTTACATCGTACGGTCTGGTGTTTAGTAATCGTACGGGGACCATTTTGTTTTTCGGTGCTACTAGTGTTTTCCCAATGATGACGCTTTGGGAGGAACACTCTGGGTCTGGTTCCACCATTAGGTATCGAAGGCTTCCAAACTCACCTTCCAGTTTTGTCCAAACGAACACTTCAGAAGAAGGAGGCAGAATCAGATCTTCCGTGATGACAGTCCTCAGTGTCGACGTACTCTCGTTCGAATAAGTCATTGGAAGTTCCTTATTTTGGTACTTCAAAACCTGATTACCGATGTCCAAAATAACTCCGTGCTGTTTCATAAAGTCGATTCCAATGATGCACTCGTCACATATATCTGCCACCAAGAATTGATGAGTAAACACTAGATCGGCCAGTCGGATCTTAAGACACACTTCTCCATATACTCTTGCTGCTTCTCCCGTTGCGGTTCTTAGACGGTAGCTATTGGTGTTATGAAGCCACGTCGTCTTTACCAGGTCTCGACGTACTATGGAGGCTGTGGCACCGGTGTCGATGGTAGCCACATGTTTGTTCCCGTTAATAGTAGTTTCCACAGTCAGACTTTTGTTGTCTCGTTTGGTCTGAGAGACATGGATGGTGGTTCTGGGGCAATCGATACAAGAAACCAGCCTCTGCCCCTCGAAGTTGGTTCTTACTCGTTTCCCTGATGGGAAACGGGCTGATACGTAACGCTGGTGTTGTTGTTACCTTGTTCTGGGTTGGATCTCTTGCTTCCACAATGTTGACAACCGGCTTTATTTGGTGGTAGTCGGCATTGACGCTGTAAGTGCCCGGTCTTGTTGCAGTTCCAACATCTTGCTAGTCCGCTCCGCTGGTTCTTTTGTATTTCAGCTCTATGGCAAGAGCACTCTTCGACTATGGCTTCTCTAAGTCGATGTACTCCCTGAGAAGCCTGTTCTGCTGCTTCAATTGTCAATGCGAATGCTAAAGTTTCGGAAAGAGTACGTGTTCTAGCAGTTCGCACAGACCTCTGAAGATTTATATCCGAAATGGCACGGACGAAGGACTCAACAGCAAGCTGGTTGATGATTTCTTCTCCAGCATCCGGGTATGCCAGGTGAACCAGTCTTTCGACGTCTGCTTGGAGCTGCTGTAGACTTTCACCCCTTTTCTGGACTCTGTTATTGAGTTGGACTCGGAAGACTTCTTTCAAGTGGCTATCGCCAAAGCGTTTATCTATAGCTGCCACGAGAGAACTGAAATCGCCACTCTTACCAGCTGGAACTGTTTGAAGTAATTCAGCTGCTGGTCCTCTAAGAGCAAGAGTCAGTGCAATGTACTTGTCTTCGTCATCCCAGCCATTTGTTGTCGCGGCGGCCTCAAATTGTCTCTTGTAGACTGGCCAAGAAGACTGTCCATCAAATGTTGGGGGTTTCATCTCCTTTTTCTTTGCAAACTCCCCAGCAGACTCTCGAATTTTTATTTTCCGAATCTGGTCCAATTCCTTGGTCAGAACAGAGAACTGTTTATCACATCGGGTTTCTACGATTTCGAAACGATTCTCTACAACAGAAAGCTGTTTTTCCACACCTTCAACGCGTTCGTCTAGGGCACATACATTTTTCTCAATGTTACCCAATTTACCTTCTAGAATGTTTTTCTGACCTTCCAAAACATTCTGTTGCGCCTCAAGTCTTTCGAGAATATTCTGTTGTTCCTTCTTTTGCTCGTTTCGTTGCTCTTCAATCAGCTTCTTTTGTTCGTTTCGTTGTGCTTCCAGTTGTTCGAGAACATTCTGCTGTTCCTTCTTTTGCTCGTTTCGTTGTTCTTCAGTCAGTTTCTTTTGTTCTAATAATAGCTTCATTATACTAGATAAATCTACACTTTCACTTACTTTCTCTTCCTCCACTTCTGTTTCAAAAACAATAGTGTTAACGTCTTCCCCTTGCTGTTCCAAATAATTGTGCAAGCGCAGGACGAGCTCATTTTTCGATCCCGCTCTAGAAAGATTTCGCTTACCTAACTCACTTTTAAGCTCAATGCAGTTGAGCTCTTCTAACAACTTACCCATTTTCACTGTATATAATTATTATTTTTCTTTTTACTTTTTTTTTTTTTTTTACACTTTATTAGTCAAATAAGTTTTATTTACACTTCTGACACCAATGTAACGTGCGCTTAGTTCGCAGAATAAAACTTCACTTTTATTTTATTTCTACCACTTTATTCAGTATCTATACTTTATTCGAACTCAACTCGACTATTGGACTATCACTGGTTAACAACGTTTCACTCTTAACTTTATCACTCTATAATCAAAACTGACTGCTCGTTGCGTCAGCGGTCCTATTTATATCGAACAACACTCATCTAGAGCGTTCCAGTTTCTTCTCCATGGTTTCCACATTTGCTGTCAAAAATCTCTACACTCACACACACTGGCTTACAAGCAATGCCTGTCATTTTATACCATTCCATTATAGTGTTGCCAGTTGTGTTTTCGGTTAAACGTTTTCGATTAGGAAATTGGTATAAATGTTGGGTGTTCATTACAATATTATGACACATTACGAAAAAAAACAAAGGTCAACACCTAAGGCCACGGACTGCAATTTAGTCAACGAATTTTCTAAAAAGAAATTTAGCATCCATAACTTCAAAAGCGAATGACTACAGGTAAAGGCTGTTTTATCAAAAAAGAGACAACAGTAGGTCCGTTCGTTGAACTTTCAACAGAGTTGACCCTGGTTTTATTGACAACCCTATGAGTTATCAAAAAAACCTGGGTTTTCCAGTCCTCAAAAAACGTTAAACCACAAATCACCACACATCCCTGTCATTGAAAACAAATACATGCCATTTGACAGCTCTCAAATCGGCGCAGCAAAAACCTAGGGCGAGTTGAGGGAAAACCTATGTCAACCCTAGGGCTCAAAAAACACTCAATTTGACATTCAGGGCGACTTTAGGTTTCTCAAAAAACGCTTTGTTGCTACCCCAGGGCGACCCTAGGGCTTCAACGAACAAACCTATTTTATCATTTGTCATGTGATTTATTTTTAGTTTAATTTGTCATTTCATCGTAAAAGAATTGAAGATGGCTTCACTGGGCATTGGGCATTGCGTACGTTCGGTAAATTGTCTCGAAGTGAAGCTGCTGTTGACGCCGATTTTCATATAATTTCGGGTTTTGGATCGGAGTTTCCTCCAAGATCGTGCGATTTAACACCACTAGAATATTTTGTGTTTGGTATGTGAAGTCGGTAGTCTACATCGATGAACCAGACTATTGACGACTCGAAAACACCATTCAGCGCATTATTACCGTTATATAACCCTAAATGCTTCAAAAAGTGATCAAAATGGGACCTCAATGTTGGACTACATTCGAGCCAGTCGCGGTTTATATTTGTATGCCAAAAATCATTTTCAAAAAATAATGTCATGGAATCAGCTTCGAAATAAAGTTGATTTTATGGTTATATGTTTTATTTTATTATACTGTTCTATACCTTTAAGAAAACACCCTGTATCTATAAAATTTTCTTGTATGCCGTTTTACTGTTGTAAAATAACTAGTCTTAGCAACTATCACAGATTCTTAAACACATATTTTAGTATCTAAAATTTAAGGGATATTCGTCTTGGGTTCCAGAAAACTTTTATCAACAACTGCTAGACTAGGTTAGGTTTGTCAACTGCTATCTTTTTAGAAAATGGAAAACAGCGAAATGCCTAAATGACAGCAAACCGTCATATATTCAAGAGCCGAATGAATGCCAAAATCATAGCAAAGCGTTCCAAATCCCTATAACAGATCCCGATTCTCAAATTTGGGAGCGAAAGAGTCTTGAATATTACGATCGGTTAGGTTTAAACAAATAAATAAATAAGTAGACTGGCACAACAAAACTATGGAAACCTTGAGGGTCTAACGCATTTCAAACACCTACAATTTTATGGCTATTCCAAACGGCTAAGTGAGAAGGCGCTTTTCGTGTCAGTGTTTAACTCTTTTAGAAATTGATAATTCGCGGAAGACGATATCCATGGAAAAACAATTTTGTGCTTGTGATTCGAACTTCGACCATCGCACGTAACAAACATAACCCCAAGGACACCACATCGGTTACGTGTATGCATCTCTTGTATTCTTTAAAATAAATTGTTTCTAAGCCTTTCACTTCTCCCCGAACATTTTGTCCAAGTGTTTAAAAAGTTTTGGTTACAACTGTCAGCACACGCAGTCTGCGCCAAACTTCATTTCGCTGATGTCATGTCGATGCCAATGTCGGTTTCTTGGTTCATAGAAGCGAACGAACAGAAACACAATAAAAAAAAAAAACAAGTAAAGAAACACCACACCGAAGAGAGCAAGAAATTAAAGAGTCACGACAGCACAGAACGAATGCTGGCAAAGCAATGAGGCAAGAAGCCAAAAAGCAAGTTCTTTAGTTTTAACCCACTCCCCCCTGACTGTGCCTGACTCTGTGTGATTCGGATTCCAAAGCCAGTCTTTAAAGCCAATTTCCCGTCTAACGAGTTTTCCACGTTCCAACGAGAGAACCCGTAGTGAAAAGCAACCGTGCGTGCGTTACTTACAAACAAAACATCCTACAAACGGCACATAAATATTTTAAAATATGGGTAATTTAATTTTTTTAACGTTTTATGGAGTTTCGATGAGAACTCCAAGCTCCCAGGTCTAAACCGAACGAAAGAGTAGCAACACAAAATTGGTAAAAAGAATTAAAAAAGAACACAAAAAAAAGTTTGTAATAAAGAAGAACAAACTTGATTTTCAACAAATACATTTATAACGAGTCTCTTATGAATTTGGTTTTACTGTGTTTCTCTGTTTCTCATCTTCTTGACCACAGCCCAAAAAATGATCTCAAAAATATAGATATTATATTATTAAATATACATCCATACGTATGTACAATGTACATATGTACATAATTATATGTATAAAGAAAGATATGCACGAACATATTTTCAAATATTTTTTCAGTTTCTTTATAAATAAATATGTCTTCACCTTAGGAAGTGCTCTCTCCGGCACAACACTTTTTCTATTATCCAATTAGAACAACTTGTGGAACAGGATATCGTTTGGACCAGCAGGACACTTGTTTACTATTGTTCCGTTTCCTTTTTTTTATTTTTTGTTTTGTTTTTTTTTTCTATGATTTTCTGATTTAAATCTCGAGGATCACTTGAAATTTTACACTTTTCGTAGTTGAAAGTTTGATAAAGATAAAAAAAATTGTTTCGTCGATAGGCGAATATGAAAAAAACACACAAATATACGTAGACAGATTTTTTGTTTTATTTTTACACCCAACTCGATGTCACAAAATCCATTAGTGAGGTTTGAGCGGTGTGGACAGAAATATTTTTTTTTTGCTGCGTATCCGATGCGTTATCGATTTAACAAAATTTTGTTTACGTTTATAACTAACTAAAAAGAAAAAAAGAAAAAAACAACTACTTTTAATTTTCTTTTGTCGTGGTTCAATTAATTGAACTGTCGGAGCACCGCGATTCTTGAAATACACGCGAACGGCACAAGCAAGAGACTCGAACTGAAATTTTCTATGGAATGCGGTGAGGTTGTTGGGATTGGATTGAGACTTGAGAGACTTTCATAGTTGGGAATCGAGGAGATACATGTATCGCGTTGTGTGCAGTGTTTCTTCTAATAAACTAGGTAATGTTCATTTTATTTGTTGTGGAACTTGAGTGAGTGATACTCAATCGTACGTTTGCTTTATTGAGGGTGTTGAAACAAAATAGAATTTGAGAATTGAGATAGATTGAGTAATTTTAAGTACTACTTTATTTGGTGAAGTAAACACAAATGTAACTCAAATGTACAATGGAAAATTAATCTTGTGAGTGATTGGATACTATTCGACAGGGTGACTAGATGAACAGTTTTGATTTTGAATTGAAAAGCTTATTAAGAGGTTAGTCTGATTAAAAGCCAGCCTACAGTTTTTTTAAGAAGAAACATAAACTTCACATTGTAAAAGTAGTAGTACTCATCCTTTTTAAACTTTTATAACTGCATAATTATTTTTCTTACTAGCAAAGACTGCTAGTAAGAGAAATAATAATAATAACAGTGTTTATAGTTTAACCAGGAACAAAGAATGAGTAGTGTATCGAATATCGATATTTACGGCAACTGTTTGTGTTTGACGTCTAAAAAAAACAAACAGTTGGTTTTGTACACAAAATATTAATTTAGATAATTCTGTGACGAGAGTTTACCAATAAGTGAGGAGTTGAACATGATACCGGCATTCATTTAGACATTTAGAGGATAATGCCGATAACAGATACACCATCGAAGCGATTTCAAAGAAAACAAAGAGAAAGGAACATTTTGAGTATCTATGTGTGCAAGACGTTCATTAGGGTGTCCTTTATTTTTGAGTTTTTTTTTTATTGCTGCTTTGACTCCATTTGTTCTGATAATATCAGTGATATTTAAAAAAAGAGTATGAGGTTTATTAAAGAAAACATCAAACTTTTAGAAGCTGCATTGATTTTTGTTTAAAAAGGGCGAGTCAATTCAAAGTGACCATCTACTGACAAATGTACAAAAATATTTTTGGAACGACGCCGACGGCGACGCACTGTGGTCCCAATTGACTTTTCTCGTGGCAAACATCATAACTTTTGAAAGCATTAAGAGTCATAAACATCGATTTTAACATCGATGTTTTGAAAACCGATACATCGAAGGTAAAACTGAAAAGCATCGACAAAAACATCAGCATCGCACATTCATTTCCTTGAACATTCCCTAGATGTGTAAAGCGTAATCCTTAAACAAAAATGTTTTTTGATCACTGAATTGCAACAACAATCTACCCTCAAACGATAAACAGCAAAATCAAGACCCTGTAGATCTTTTGTAAGTTAGTAGGTATGGGTATATCTGAAAACATATTCTAAGAAAATGGCAACTTGTTCATTGAAAAATATTTTTGTAAATCAAGGATTTATTCACACAGTCATAAGGCATAAACTCGTGACAATTGTGGTTTAATTTTTAAATGAGTGGCACTATTCCTTTTCTGATGTGTCGTGGGAGGCGGGATAGTGCGACATAGATAAGTAATTAGGTAAGTTTGTCTATTGCCTTTCCTTTACCAGTCATAAACTCATAAATTCTAAAATTCAATTGACGGCAGAAATAGAGGAGTGCAAAATACTTCATTCATGTTTCGTTTGAGTTGCGATTTGCGAGTTGTCAAAGTTAAGTGTATTCAAGATCAAGATCGTATGAAATCTCTTTTTAAAAAGCATGCAAAAATTGTAATACTTTATTTTCCCATTCCCATCGTTGCCACGTCTGTCTCAAGCGAGCGATTGTTCTCGGAAGCGGGAGCAACCATTACTCAAAACAGAAATAGACTTCTGGGGACAAGACTATCAAAGCTTCTTTTTCTAAATTCGATCTCAAGATTCTTGGATTTCATCAAATAATTTCAATATTTGTAATATTAATTATGTTCAAATAAATGGTTTTGTTTCGCAGTTTGCAAATGCATTCTGTCGGTTTGTGTTTTTTGTTAGGTCGAACGTGGAAATTAGTTAATATTTTTTGAATTTGGAACTGGTAAGACTAGTAAATTTCCTTATTTAGCTACAGTAGACGTAAATAAATCCAATTTTTTTCATTTTATTTCGATGTATCGTTATGACCGATGTTTGATGATGATCTTTTGACATCAATGTTTGTCGGAGACCATCGATGTTTTCCAACATCATGTTTATAATAACGAGGTTGCAACCCTAATTGTAAAAATATGCCGGTATCGGCATATTTTTTTTCTCCATATACAAAATTTCCAAGGCTATAAAAGCGGTAACTAACCGCTAAAAAAATTATAAATAAGGTGCTAAGTTATCTGCAATCCTTAGCTGAAGTAAGATTTTCGTAGAAGAAAAGAAATAAACGAAATAAGGCAGTAAAATAAAGCTTTAAAATTATACGGTTAAAATAAAAAAGTTAAAACTTATGAAATATCTTGAAGAACGAAAGCTTTTTAATGACCAACAGTACGGCTTTCGTACCAAAGTTCCACTGGTGATGGTTTACATTGTTCTGGAGAAAGTAAGATTATTGCGCTTGATATTTCTAAAGCATTTGATATAGTTTGGCATCAGGCTCTTTTATCGAGAATGCGTGCTTTTGGTATCGATGAGTCACTTCTTCGTTGGAATAGAAACTACCTTTCTGACCGTTCAATACAAGTTGTATTGGATGGCTTCAAGTCCGATACCCACTTCATAAATGCTGGTGTGCCCCAGGGCTCCGTTTCTCAATGCTGTCTCTTGTCGTTGAAGCTTAACATTCCCCCATTGCCATTATCCATGAATGGTACCTGCATCCAAGAAACCGAAAAGCTGTCAGTACTCGGAATGTGTGTAAACGATGATCTTCGTTGGAATGACCACATACTCGAAGTCGCCAAAAACGCTGCTAAATACTTAGGCTTCTTGAGATAATGCAGGAAGTTATTCATTCTTCTGATCTGGCTACAATTTATAAGGCCGCCATCCGCACAAAACTGGAGTCTAACTCCCATATCTGGTCAGATGCTCCTCAAACATCTTTGCGCCTACTTGATAGGGTACAAAATAGAGCGTTAAAATTGATAGGTGATAGTTCAATGAATTGATTGATTCTCTTGAACATCGTCGAAACGTTACCTGTCTCACTCTATTTTATCGCTTTTTTCACAAACAGTGATCTAGTGAAATAGCCAGTTGCATTCCTCCCCTGAAACAATTTAGCCGCAACACCCGCCAGGCTAGGAATGCTAATCAGTCTTACCTTGAGCCCAACTTCGGAGGTACAGTCAAGTAAGTATAGAGATTCATATTTTAGTCGCACCACCCGAATGTGGAATGCTCTACCTGACCCTGTTTTTCCCCCACATTACGATTCACAAAAATTCAAAAGCAACGTACATCGGTGTCTCCTTTCAAATCCTCTCCTATTTTCCTAAATGCTCGCAGTTCTATAACATTATGAGGGTGGTCATAACCCCTTGATGTGCGCGTTAATTATAAAAAAAAAAAAAAAAAAATATTAACAAAACTATTTTGAATTATGATAGGAACAAAATTTTACGCTCTAAGTGGAAATAGATTTTTAGATTAAAAAAAAACAGCATTGGGAACACGATTTTTTTAAACAAATTGCAATTTCTCCGAATGTTGCAAGTGGCTCCAGCTACAACTTCGCATATGGTTTGGCAAAGAGTTGAAGTCAACTTCCATAGTCGGATTTCTACATGACTTCGTCAGACTTTTTTGTAGCTGAACTCAGACCCAAAAATTGTTCAAAAAAAGTTTTGTTAATTTTTTTTTTTACTGAGATTGTTCGTTGAATATTTCAAAATTGCAAAAAGAAAACAAAGAAATAAATTTTTCTGTTTTTTTTCATCCTTGAACAAAATAGATCAATTTTGAAAAGCTCTGTAAGTCAAAATAGTAATTGGAAAACAATTTTGATTGCTGTTTTTTAAGCTCTGTTTATATCTCCATAAGAAATAAAAAAGAAAACAGTAAAACTTAAGGGGGGAGACCATTTTAGGATCCTAAAAAACATGTTTTTTTGAGATTTTTTTGAGAGGGAATAAAATAACCCAATCATTTTAAAAATTAGGACAAATGTTTATTAGAGCTGTCCAGTATTCAAAAAATAATTTATCTTTTGGGAGCGGGTCGAAATGCTGTATTTTAAAATACTGTATGGTCAAAATACTGTATTATACTGTATGATACTGTATGTTCATAATACTGTATGGTTAATATACTGTATTTCAAAATACTGTATTTCAAAATACTGTAGTTCAAAATTCTGTATGCCAAATTGCTCTATGAGCAAAACACTGTATCTCAAAAATCTGTCTGTAAAAAAACTGTGTTTTTGCATAATTCCGTTCTTAAACTTCCATTCCTTTATTTGTTTTCACTATCGATATATTCATTTTTAAGCAAAATAACATTTTACTCTTAAATTTGCACAAACCTTTAAACTACTGAATGCATGAACGCGTGCTAGTTTTGACAGATTAATTTGTCTGTTGCAATTGCTAATGCAGTTGCTGATTATGATCAAAACAATTCACTTTAACATGTGAGAGAGATACTTACATATAATCAAGAAGGAGAAAATGAAATAGAGAAAAAAGGCGAAGATATAATTTGTTTTGTTCTTGTTTTAATTAATTCAAAGACTAATGAATTGTCATAGGTACATGTAATTGTTCAAGGAAGTATATTGGATTATTATGGTAAAGAAAAATTGTTGTTGTTTTCAAAATTCTGTATTTGAAATTGCTGTAATTAGGCTGAAAAATAAAAATTGTTTTGAGAATGTAAAAAATTTTTTACATTCTCAAAACAATTTTTATTTTTCAGCCTAATTACAGCAATTTCAAATACAGAATTTTGAGATACAGTATTTTGAGATACAGTAATTTGACTTACAGTACTTTGACCATACAGTATTTTGTACTGTATTTTGAAATACAGTATTTTAAGGTACAGTATTTTAAATACAGTATTATGACCCATACAATATTTTGACCCTAACCCTTATCTTTTCGATGACTAACAAAATGGCGACGTTATTGAAGCTTGCCGAAGGCTGCAGTTGTCACTCTTTTTCGGTTGATCTGAGAAAGTTTTACCAAAATTCATTCTTTTACTGACATATTAAGGGGATGGATATACATAAAATAGAATAAAAAAGTGGCAATTACTAAATTTGGGAGCCTTTTTAATCCAAAATTTCGGCAATTTTTTCGACATATTTGACAGCCTGACCATACAAAAGGTCAACAGTAAAGGGGATTGTGAAGCGAAGGTCGCTCCTCCTCTAACGGCCCGAGCTACCTATTCGATATTTTTAGTTTTCCTTTGGTCATAACATTCTTTGGATATCATACTTTCGAAATATTTAATAAAAAAAATAGATTTTTTGAAAATTTTAAAGTGGTCTCCCCCCTTAAACATCGATGTTTGTATTTTCGCGTCTCAGTGCGAACAAAAAAGAAAAAGAAAAATCTGTCAAAAGGTTTCTCCACAAAAAAATCGTGTTCTTGTTATTATTAGTAGTAACTCCTCTTAGGTAAAAAACTTCGATTCTTAAAATCATTTGCTATGAAATCAGTTTATCTTACTGATTAATCAATTATCATCCCATTGAAATCGCTTTCTAAGAAGTTAGTAAATCCCTGAAATGCGTTAGACCCCGAGGTACTCCTAGCTTTGAAGCGCCATACTAATAGTTAGTTCTAGTTTTTCATCAAAAAATGTTCGCTCTTCTGAATCGAGATCAAAGCATTAATTTGCATCTTCTCTTTTCTAATTGACAACATCAAACTAAAAACACAAACAAAGAAATTACATATTTGACTCTCTTACACGCAGTCTTTCATCAATAGCCCCTTCTTATTTACTGTTGCTTTTAAAGTATGTCAAATCTTCACAAACAACCAATGCATGGTAAGTATACATGAGTTGAGAGTATTATATTTATATAGACTGTGTTTTCTGCTCTTAGAGTCACACCTCCCAATTGTTCACTGCTTAAATTGTTCTCCACCAGACATTCTTTAAAAATTCTTTTCAATCAGCAATCGAGTCGAGATGTTTTAATTGATAAAAAAAATTCGGGAAAAATAAAACAAAGGTCAAATTTTTGACGTAATACTGCTGGAAAAATATACCAAAGTTGTAATAACTATAATGTTTGGTTGGTGTGCCTTGCTGAATAGATTTATGTTTATGATTAAAGCTAGTTCGTACCAAAATACTGAAACGCTATAGTTGGCAGGACAAAAATATAGGCCATCGAAACAATCAAAATGTGTACATTTGGTAATGTTGATGTAAAATGACAGCTTGAATTGGGTCATACCATACTGACGGGTGGGAAATTTATACTCATTTTATGCCTACATTTTGCTTCATTTCTGTAAAACGGCAACAGTTTACGTACTGAATATGACATTTTCACATACTTGAATAGTCATTCCATACTGTACCACCGAAAAAGGTATGAAAATATCATTATTCACCCTTATTGCGATAGGCATTTCACTAAAACGCCTAAAAAATGACAGAGCTCCAGCCGCGATAATTTTGTTTTCATAAAAATATAAGTTCAGCCCTCTATCTGTTCCTCATTGCTCTTACCATTCCCTGAAAAGATATTTTTTTAAAACGGCATTGTGGCACCTAGAGATAAGTCATCTTATTGGCGTTTTATTAAAACGCCATTCGTAATAAGGGTGATTATTATGAGAAATTGATGGTATAAAAAGTGTGACGGGTGGGAAAGCAAATTACCTCTTCTTTGCTAGTTGACTTACACCATTCGCAATAGGCAAGAAACTATGAAACTTTTGTTAAAGAACCTAATTTTATATGGTTTCTGATATTGCACATATTAAGTATTAGAATAGTTTTTGCAAATATCTCGTAAAACAAAAATAATATGCTTCTCAATGCTTGTGACGGGTGGGACAGTGCTATTCTCCAGATATGGCCGCTCTGGTTTGCGCGAGGTTTTAATAAAGTTATTTTTACAATAACTCATAAACTATTCTGCATAAAAAATTAACTTGAAATAAACGATCATGCCCCATTTGATTTTTCGAGCTAATCACAACAAAACAACATACAACGCAAACACTTATTTGCTGAAATTATAGATATTTCAAAGTTACCAAGCCTATCATCCATCGATTTCTTTGTTATATGTTGTATTTTTTGGTTAGCTCAAAAACCTCTAAATTACAATCGGCCCTAGCAAGGTATCCGTTCGGAGCGAAGAACTGACCGCAAAGCCGGACGAAATCGGAAAAACAATTGTATTGAGCTGTCAGATATTTCACAAATAAAGCACTTGATCGCACTTCAATGCACTTCGCTAGATGTGTTAAAAAATGTCTGAGAAAATATCCGAACAACTGTTTAAAAAAACCTCCGAATCGTACAAAGTCAGAGAATTTTTCTATCTGAACAGATATTTCACTAGGGCTCAATATGTGTTTCACTGAAGAGAGGTGTTCTAGAGTTTTCGAAGAATCGATTTTTTTTAAATTGTTTAAATCTTAGGTCGCTAGACCACGAACCCCACTTGAAAAAGCTTTAGGCGTAACGGTTTGCATTTTAATATAATTTGAAGTTCAGCCTTTTTTCTGTTCATCATTTCGAAGGATGTTCTACTTAAAGACCAATTGTAGCACCTCCTAGAGCTATGCCATTTTACTGTCGTTTACTAAAACGTAACCTATTGCAATTGAGGTGAATACCAAATCTCCATTTCACCACCAAAAACGATTCGCCTAGTAATTCACAATCGGGACCCAGATCAGTTGACAACAACAAAAATATTGAACTGAACCAGAATTTTAACGAAAATAATGCTGCAACAACCTAAAGGCCCAACCCTGCATCTGTATACTAAGGAGAAAAACTGGAAGGTTGGTGGGAGTTTATAATTCTAGCTGGGATTTGTTCAAAGTACATACAATCATCTTTAAATTTAATCTTAGTAATTATGTATATCCATTTCCAGCAGAGCAACCAAGTCCCTATGGACTTGTCGAAGCATATGCGGGAAAAACTGGGGTCTAAAACCTAAAATGATGTACGACATAGAAACGCTGGTTGTCAGACCAACAATAAAGAACGCAGAAATTGTATGGTAGACAAAAACAAAAGAAATAACGGCAATCCAAAAACTAGAAAAGATTCAAAGATTGGCAACAACATGCATTACTGGATGCATGCGTACAACACCAACACACGCTCTAAACGTCATTACAGGACTACCTTCAATTCACCTTTTCATAAAAATGGAACTGGCGACACACCCCCTTTTCCATCAACGACACATAAAATCACATCCAAACCCGTAAGGACATCTGTCGATAACGGAAAGTCTCGAAAAACTTAGTACCTTTAGTATGTGCTTGGATGCTATTTATTCCCATGTACAACTTCAAACTCAACTTCTCCATTGTCATCCCCCCTAGGGAAGACTGGAAGAACACAAAGCCTCATCCTTCAAGGCACGATATAGTTTGGTATACGGACGGCTCAAAAATGGAAACTGGAGAACGGATTTCTCAGTAAGTCTGGGTATTCACTCGTCCATTTTCCAAGCTAAAGTCTTTGCCATTAACGAATGTTCGAGAATAATATATTCATCAAACATGAAAAACAAAACAATATTAATTTTGTCAGACAGCCAAGCTGCACTAAAAGCGTTAAGCTCACCTGTCATAAGATCCAAACTAGTCCAAGAGACAGTCATGTCACTCTCAGAACTAGCAAGGAAAACACTGTAGTCATCCACTGATTCCCAGCACACAAAGGCTATGATGGTAACGAGAAGGCAGACATCTTAGCTAAAGACGGCGCATCTAAACCATTCGTCGGACCTGAACCCTTCTGCGGTGTAAATAAAAGCACCTTCAAACATACTGCCAACAACATCCTACTGGAGGAATCTAATAAAGCTTGGAGTAACTCATCTGGTCAAATCTGTTCAAAACTCTTTTTGCCAGAATATACTGAAAAAACATCAAAATTCCTACTGAACCTCAATAGGAAAACCCTAAAAATTTGCACAGGACTACTAACCGGTCACTGTTCTTTAAAGAAACATCTTCACCAAATGAGGCTGGTAGCGGGCCCCATAGACTATGCCTCGAAAATGAAGAAACATCCCTGCACTTTATTACAGAATATCCAGCACTTTTCCGCCTTAGAAAGCAAATACTTGACTATGAGATCATCCCCCCTAGATAAACTCAAACTCATTCACCCACAGAAGATTGCTAACTTCTCAGGAGCAGGAGAACTGCCCTGAAACCTCACACGGGCTGGCATAAAAGGTTTCATTCAGACACCGCAGTGCCCAGAGCTGAGCAAGCTATACCCGTCCCCAATCTATCTATCTGTCTAATAATGTATATCTCTTACCGTAAAACAAGATCAACTAAGGATTTTATTGGAAATTATTGGCCATTACTTTTTACGTATTGTAATAAAGACTAAGGTGAAATCACTGCATAACGGAAGTTTTCAACATACGTTAAATGTTTCCCAACCATAAATATTGTGTTTTCAATTTATTTTTATGATCTACCTCTGCGAGTGAAATTAAAACACCAAAATTGGTTAACTGTCGGAAATTTAAAATTTTATGTAAAACGCGAATCAAATCTACTGATTTCACATAATTGAAGTCGATAGTGTTTTATTTTTATACATTCTATGTTACAAATCTTACAAGTTCGTAATGATATTATATTTATGTTTTTCCCTTGCTCTCTAAAATAATAAAAGCATGTCCCAAAAATTAGTCTCATTATTAAATTTTTACTTCTAATTTTATGTTATAATTTCTTACAATTTTTTTTTTTTTTTTTTTTCAAATTAAAACTGGATTAATTTTTGACTAAAGAAGGAAAACCAAGCAATTATATGAAATTGTTTCTCAAACAAAATAACAAAATACTGCAGATTTGGAATAAAAAAGAAAATAGATAAAGTATTTACAATTTAAACACAGCTTTTATGTCAAAATAAAGTTTAATTGTATCTTGTTTTATCCTGATTTTGGTTACAGTCGAAATATGATAAAAAAAGGTATGTATATGAATTCACAGTGAACAACAAATAGTTTTTTTTTTTTCAATACATTAAATAATAAATAATACATAAAAACATTTTTAAGTGAACAAAAAATATAAAATGAGAAGGAGTTGTGGTCTGGCAAAACGGTCCGATTAACACATCAGTTGTTCTTATTGAGTTTGCAAAATTTACGATACTCCCTCTCTGTGTCTTCATCCATTTCTGGATCTAAGTCAACTTCCAAGTCATATTCTTCCTCATCTTCGGTTGTTGATTGGGTTTTCGGAACGCTAGCCAAGAACTGGCTCTCTTCTTCTGTGAGAATCTTTCCATCGGGGCCATAAAATGTTGGCTCATTTGAAGCCTTTAAATTCGAATCATTCGCGTTATTTGTGAGGTTTGCGTGCTCTTGATACACAGTACGCCCCCAATTGTTCTTTTTGAGGGTAATTACATTTTGAACAAGTGGATATTTACCAGGCTTCGCCTTGTTTATCGTTCCCAATTGTTGCATAATTGAATTCACTTCATTGGGACAATCAGAATCCAAATCATATCCTGCCAGTTTTAATGTCAAACATACACAACGCAAGTTGTCAGCTGAAACTTTTGACAACAATTGCTTTAGTGAAAAAACAATGTTTTCAGCAATCAACTTAATACGAGTATCATCACCACGGAGTTGCATATAGAGCTCGGCTAGGAAGAGGGCCGTTTCTCTTACTTTTTGTTCGGAGTTGTTCTGCATAAACTCCATCACCTCGGCTTGGTGGTATTCAAGTTTACACTTGAGCATTGTGTGAAACAGGGAATCCTCCCTCAAGTTCAGCATGTGTAGGAGATTGTAGAGCTTTGCTCCCATGTACCTGAAATTCGGGTTGTCAATTGATTCATTGAATATGTCTTCCATCGCGATGCTCAATACAAATTCGTTGTTCTCCATTCCATCAAAAATTGTTAGGAATCTTGTCGCTACGGTATCGAATGAACCCGGATTTTCATTCAAACACTGGATCACAGTTGCTAAATAGTTTAAAGCTATGGTTTCCACCTCTGCGCTTTCTAAGCAATTTGAGTTGAGATCTGACTGCGATTTGTCATGGATATTTAAGCGTTTTTGTAGCGACGAAGATATTGAATCAACAACGCTCGGCTGATATTGTTGTTGCGAGTTGCAATTCAAAGCAGCCGCATATTCAACTGGATGCTGGATTCGAAGCAAGCGATTGTTAACCGAATTCGGTTGTATAACTAATTGCGGTTGGGGCACTACTCCTGAACATCCACTACCATTTACGCTACAGCTCTGTGCTGATTTCGGTACGAATACTTGGGCCATTGGGGATAAGGCTGATTGTGTACTTGTGTTCGTTGTTTTCTTAACATCTCGAGTGTGTGGCTTTCTCAGAGGTGTAAAGTCGTCGTTAACATCAAATGGTGCTCGGCCCGGACTTATTTCCATTTTGATAAAAGGTGCGATTAGCTTTTATTGAGTGGAAAAATTATTTTGTTGTTGAGGTGGGTGTTGAACTTTTGTCAGAGTCAAAGTCTAGAACATAAATTGTTTTCTTTTAGAATTTCTTTGGAATTTCTATGATCGAACAACGCTGGGGTTTTCTGAGTATTTTGAATTTTGTTTGTTTGTTTTGCCAAAAGTAAAATTAGTTAAACGCCCAGCGTTGCAAAAGAATGAATGTTTCTTTATTAAATAGGATTTATAAATGATTTTTGTATCTTTTTGTTTTATGAACTTTCTCTTTGATTTTGCCTTTTTTTTTCTAATGTACAACCACAACGCTGGACGCTAACTAAACAGTTATTTTGTTTTTCTTTTTTCTAAATGAGAGTTAGTGGGAATGATATAAGATTCAGCGATAGTTTCCGATCTATTGCAGATATTTGTTCTGGGGCAAGTGATAAGGGGGAAAAGGTAGATTTTTATGTATAGTACGTATTGTTTGGTTACCCGAATGACAAGATTTGTCCTGATTTTTAAAAATGTGGATGTCTTAAAATGTGTATTGGGTTAGTTTTAATTAAACAAATTTAACGTCAGTGAAAAGATGATGAGTTTAAACTACAGTCACCTAAAAGGTGTTATGACGAAACAATAATACGAAACAAAGGAAATGCCTTCTAACTGAAATCTTCGAAGAGAAATAAGTGAACAAATAATTTGTAAGGATCATGACCATGACCTCATTGCCACTGGTACGCAAAATGTGTCGAAAAATGGGTGGTAGGTTCATGCTCATAAAAGGAATAATCTATTTTTTAGATCAATCTCGTTCGTATGAATTGAAGATTGTTTTTATTACCTTCGTACATTTGAGTGCTTACGCTAGTGTGCAAATTGTCAAGTCATAGACTCGTTTTAGCTTCAACTGCATGGTTTAGTGAACATGTTGTTAATTCTATTATAAAAGTCTATTCTCAGCTTTTGGCCACAACAAGCGAATTTTAAAAGTGTTTGTGCTGAGTTCTAAAATGATGTCAAGTAAAAAGCAAGCAATTCCAGCTCAATGCCGATTCGAAAAAACTTTGCTCTGGGGTTTAAACTACCACGAAGGGTAGTTTAAACATCGAACTCTTCGAAGCAATAAAAGTTCGTCACTGGAGCAAGGTTAGGTTAGGTTAGAGTTGCTACCATCGCGGCTGACACATCATTGTGAGATCACAAGGTAGTAGTTCCAATGAAGCGGGAGAGAAGCAATGGATATGAGTAAATTCAAATTAAACTGCGATAGGCAGTCGTGCTCATTCTTTGGCGAGTTGATTTATTTATTTCATTTATTCAAATATATATCTACTGTACAGTAAGAACATAGTCTTTAAAAAGAACAGGTTAGGTCCATAATTTACTTAGTTCAAAAGAATTTAAAAGAGAATTTAAGTATAAAAAAAAAATACAAGAGTGGAAAAAAGCACTCAAAAGAAAGAAAGAAGAATATATTTATACGTATATAACAGTTTAGAGATACTAATGAAAGAGACATATCAATTTTCATTCTGCAAGTGTTTAAACAACATTAAATTAAAATCTTTCTGTTCAGACTTACGTCTTATTGCGAGTGGAAGGTAGTTCCATAAACTAACAGCATCAACGAAGAATTGTCTACGAGAAGTGAGGAAAGCATTGATTGAATTGATTGAGAAAAGTGAAGTTTGTCATATAGATACACTGGTTTCTTGGATCGTACTATTTTAATTAGAAGAACGAGCGTTTTGTAATTCAAGAAAGTTTTGAGACTGCATCCCAAAATTTTCTTAGAGTGTTCGGATACATGATCAAATCTTCGTAAATTAAAGATATATCGAAAGGCTGAGTTAAATGCAACATTTAGCCTTCGGAAAGAGTCACATTCTGAATTGGCAAAGATTTCATAGCCGTACATTATTAAGGGGTAGGATAAGAGCCTTCACTAGCATTAGCTTAACCTCTGTAGGCAAATAGTTTCTGTTTAAAGATAGGCCCCTTAACGATCCGTAAATCTTGAAAACAATTTGGTTTATGTGCGAGTTTCATTTTAGACTACTGCCAAACAAAATTCCTAAGTTTTTTATGCTTTCTACCATTCCAATCCTAGTGCAGGATAATAGGTGGGAAATGGTAAGGTCGAGGACACGTTTATACATGGCGATCGCCTTTGACTTGTCTGGGTTGATCTGAATTTGATTAAGTCTAGACCAGTTAGAAAGAGCAGATAAGTCTCGATTTATCTTTTCAAATGCATCATTAACAAGGCCACTGGGAAAATTAAGGTATAGCTGCAAATCGTCCGCATATAAGTGAAATTGACAATAAGATAAACAAAGAGGAATATCATTAATAAACATTGAGAACAAAAGCGGACCAAGTATAGAACTTTGAGGTACGCCCCGGCGGAATGGAAGAGACGAGGATAGTCGATTTTTACATGACACTGCTTGGACACGGTCACAGAGATACGATCTGCTTGTAGTTTCCTGGAATATTTCTATGACCTCACAAGGTGAATGTTGTACTGCTTTGAGTAGAGCACGTAGTATACACGTATTTAGGGCGTGGTGCAGTGGTAGAGTGTTCAGTAGAGCCGGACGCGTGGGTTCGAATCCCGCTCTGGGCATCTACTTTTCTTTCAGCCTCCCAGTTTCATCTGGACGCCGCCCTTGAGGTTATATGTGAAATTACTTACACCTTGTTTCTATCTACTGCACCACAAAAAAAGGGAAGGCTGCTACCCTGGTAGTACAATGGACCGGAAATCAGGTCTGACTGCTTCAGATTAGCATAAGCCTCCTCTTTTAATAATAAAAAAAAAAAAATACACGTATTTTACGTGCAAATGAACTATCCGTGTACTTTGTATTATACACATCCAGAGGAGGCAGCCACTTGAACCAACGCGACGTTGTGTTTCATTATTATTAATGGGAACGTTTGCTATAATTATAAAAGCCATAATACAGAGAAAAATATGATTCTGTAAATTTCTTGCTTCAAAAAAAAAAAAACTTGTATTTGACAAAGCCTTCATAAACTTAATTTTACTCTACTAGCCCTAGAAGCAAGTGTACACATTTATTAATGACTAGGTGTGCCAGCGACTTCGTCCGCAAGAATTGGCATAACTTTTTTATTTATCAACTGATTGACATGAAATAAAAACTAAATGTTAAGTGAAGCTTACCACAATATATTACTGAAAACCCCATCTAGATAGGATAAGCCGTTTCTGAGATTAGCGTGCACAAACAATCAAACTGTTACGTTTTTATTATATGTATGTATAGATGTAATTGATTTATTGTTAATAAGCTTATAATAATAGAATTTCTTGGGCCCAATAGCTATTGAAATTTTATTTATTTATTTATTTGTTATGCAACAAAATAATAGAAATTACTGGGTTTAGATCACAGTATGTAAATGCTTGTAACACGACAGGTTCAGGTTAACTTAGGTTAAAGTGGCTGTTAGCTCGACTAACACACTCGGCTTAGATCCATTGTAATACCACAATGTCAGCTTGTCAAATCAGCTTGTGCATGCTCCTTTCCAACTGGTCTCCAGCTGCCTTGAAGAGTTCGGCATCAAGGCCATCTGCACCTGCAGTCTTATTTGATTTAAGTTTGCATATGGCAAGCTTAACTTCCTCTAGGTCGGGATGACGGCATTCTTGATCATCGTCCAAGCTGAATGGGGCAATCTGCCTGACAGCGGAATTTGTGTCTTCATCGCCGTTAAGCAGTCTGCAGAAATGATCTTTCCAGATCCTCAGTAGCGACTGTGACTCTATAACTATGTTTCCCTGCTGGTCTTTACAGGCTTGAGTTCGGGGCTTGACACCCTGGCAGGATCTTTTTACCTTTTGGTAAAACTTCCGAATCTCGTTCCTGTCATGGCACCTCTCTATTTCCTCAAACGAGCGCTTCTCATGCAGCCTCTTTTTCTTTTTGAGAATTCGGTGTTCTTCCCTTCTTTTCTCCTTGTAGATCTTGTTATACTGACCGTAAACAGCCCTTGTTCGTTTTAGCATCAGCATTTGTCGTGCTTTTTGTTTGGCTGCATTTGCGGTTCTGATGGCTTTTTGGCATTGCTGCCACTGGTCTTCAATGCTTAGTGCTGACGGCATGGCATTCAAGGATAATTGAAGGGACACTCGATTGGAAAAGGCATTGGCAATCTCTTGCGATTGTAGCTTTCCGACGTCATATCTCTTCACAACGTTAGTTCGTTCAGGTCGTGAACAAGATATCCTCATTCGTACCTTGGCTACAACAAGGTAGTGGTCGTAGTCAAAGTTGGCCCCTCGGAAAGTTCGGACATCTAACACACTGGAAGATTGCCTTGCGTCGATCGCAACATGGTCAATTTGGTTGACGGTTGATTGATCTGGGGATCGCCATGTACCTTTATGAATTTTGAGATGCGGGAAGCGCGTACTACTTACAACAAGATTTAGCCCCGCAGCAAAATCGATCAGCTTCAGTCCGTTTTCGGAGGTTTTGTCGTGGAGGCTATGCTTACCGTTTTTATTTCCAAAGATGTCCTCCTTCCCTAGTTTTGCGTTAAAATCGCCAAGAACGATTTTCACGTCGTGTCTAGTGCACTGCTCATATGTTTCTTCGAGGAGCTCGTAGAAACAGTCTTTGGAATTGTCGTCTTTCTCTTCTGTGGGGGCTTAGGCGCATATTAAGCTAATGTTGGCGAACTTAGCCCTGATGCGGATGGTCATTATACGCTCATTGACTGGATTTTGGCTGATCACCTTATCCCTGAGTCTTCCTCTAACGACAAATCCGCACCCAAATAAGCGTTGTTTCTGTAGTCTGTAGCATACGCCATAGTAGATGTCACAGTTTTTCATCTTCTTTATGCCCGGTCCACTCCATCGCACTTCTTGGATGGCGGTTATGTCTGCTTTGCAGCAGTCCAGGGCCTCCGCTAATTCTCCAGCTGCACGTAGTCCGTTAAGAGATCTTACGTTCCACGTGCAGATCCGGAGATCATTGTCCTTTTTTCGTTTGCTTGGGTCGTCAACTTTGAAATCATTATCGTTATCCGAGGCTATTGGTTGTCTCGGAATTAAATGTTTTTTACGTGGTTGGGTGATTAACCCTACGCACAATGTTTACCCAACAGCTGCTTTTCAAACGCCAAACTAACTTTGTAGCTAAATTTTTTACACTACGTCGTCGGAGGGGAAATTTCAACTCGTTTAGTATTTGCTTCTAACCAATCAGAAGAGTTCACTACGTAGTGACTAAAAAAGTAGATGGGTGCCCCCATTTCTTTACTTTTAAGACAATTAAACTCTTTCAAAGAGTTTCTGAGATAATTTTATACAAAGGATAACTTGTGTATTTCTGTGCACAAAGTAAAGACACAGACCTATTTTTCAAATGAGCGTTATTGCCGATTTTGACTTTTGACTAATAATCAAAATTTTTTAAATTTTTACACAGTTAGCTGCATTCACAACACAAGTAGCCTTGGCAAACTAGAACTCAGGTATTTTATGTAGTGAACGACCGGCCTTAGAAGTAGATCCGTGGAAACCTTTTACGCCAAAGAGCACTACCGGATCCGTTGGTATTCTCATGTTAAAAGAAGGGATCTAGATATCCTCTTAAAAAAAAGTTAAATCATCAAAAGTTTCTACCTCATCACAAATAAAAGAGAAAAACTCAGGTCAGCAAGCTCGATACAAATAAATGCAACAGCAACAACATTTGATTGTTCTGGCATGGAACGATCCAAAGCTTGCATGCAACCGAGCCTTTCTGAGGTCCGCACGCCGTACCTACCTATCCGCTACCCTTATTAGCAGACTGCTAATGTGAAGCAAATAATGGGAGGATGGTGGTCTTTTAAAGATCACGATTCACAATGCTCATGGCGTCGTGAAAAGTTTTAAAAATAGACATAAGTTTCACTTGCAACGATGTAGGTTACTAAAATAAAACGTTATACATAATATGATACTAAAAACCTAACCGAAATAACTGTCCCAAAAAAAAAAAGAAACGCTATACCATTTTGGCTTAAATGTCGACCTGCAAAAGAAAGTTTAACCAAAGAACAAACAATTTGAGTGAAATGAGGCAGTTTATCAAAATAAAGGCGAATACCTATCAACACACCACAAAAACAAAAACAATGAAAATGTGCAACAAAAGAGCATCAATGGGTACAGGTGGAAGGTGTTCAGTTCAATTGAGTGGAGGTAAAACAAAACAGAAAAGTAAACTTGTTGCTGTGATAGATAGCAAGGTAGGTGGTTCCTTTGACATTTTACTGAACAATAGAAAAAAAAATTTCACACAAAATATTTATAACAAGCATAGACTAATTGTATTACTGCACAACAAACATTTTGTTCAAATCAAAACTCTATATTTCAAAGCATTTGCATAGAAATTATCCTGTTCCAGCAATCACACATATGTACATACATGCTTCTCAAGCAAAATCAACTAAAACAAGTTAAAGTAAAAGGCAAAATCAAAAGAAAATTATAATCTAAAGACGAAAAAATCGAATAAAAGTAAAATTCAACTGCTTTTCATAGACATACCTTCTTTGTTTCTTTGATGATAACGCAATTGGGTAAAAATACGCGTAAACTCTTTTCGTTGCAATAGTAGATAACCCTCAGGGTCTCAGGTATACAATATATAAACAAATTGTTAAACAAATTTGTCTGCGTCACTAAAATTTCTTTTTCGGATTCGGCCGAAGAAGGGAAAAAGTGGTCGCCACACAACCACTGTAGGTTTAGCCAATTGGTTATTTTTTTCTTACTTTTTTTTTTGCAGTTTTGCAAAATATTTAAAACATAAATCACATGAAAATATATAGAGCACACATTTAACTGATTGTTTTTAGAAGAAAATTCTTGAAATACAATGATATTCTTATTGGAATATCAAAAATAATAACTTTCTTTTGCAACTAAACACCAAGTACAGCACAGTTGCCTCAACAAAACGCCATTTACATATATTTCTCAAAATTATGGAACTGAAGTTGGTGTTGGTTGGAAATCGAATTTATGACGTCATTGGTGGGAGTAGCAAAACTTTCATACAAAACAGTCATACTCAAACTGCAAAATATTGTTCAGTAAACGAGTTCAGCGAATCAATTTTGCTGTTTGCTGTTTTTCTGCTTTTCCTCATTATGTATGTAAGTTTATGTAATTATAGGATTGCTGAGCTGCGATAAAAACGCACCAAAGGATGTTTATATTGGTTGAAAAGTTTGTTCTTTAATTTCTTCTCATATTTTATGTAGCTTTCTTCGCCTTTCTCTAAGCTCTACTAATAATTTTAGCAATCTACTATGGAGCTTGTCTCTCTTCAATACAATTTCACTCCATTTATTTCTGCAGTTTTAATGATTCAACAACTGTTTGTGATTTGCTCATGGTCTGTAATAGCCTACTTTCACCGGGATGAAAACATTATTTTCTGAACGGTTCCCACCACATTTTGCTTGACATCTCGACCACTTTTGCAAACTTTTCTTTTAAGAAAAATCACCTTTATTTGTATTATTACGCTTGTTTATTGCAAAATAAAGAGATTTATGGTGGATTTACATGCATCTGCAAGTGCGGAAGTTCAGAAAAGTAAAGAAGGACGGATATAGATTGTGTGCACAAAAGACAGAAAGAGAAAACCGGTATCTCCTTTCGAAGGTGCTATAATCGTTTTGACAGCTTTCAAAGTCATATGTTTTTGATATAAAAAAAAATTTAAAATGTTTTCGTGTGTTTCAAATTCTCTTAGTTTTTGTGAAATTAATTGGAGCGCACAAGCTAGACTTTATTTGGCTGGTGATCAAAACAGTAATAATGTAAAGCATTTTGGTCTGCAGCTTATTAAATACACAATCAAATTTAAATAGAACGGGATTTTCCAACAGGAAAAAATGTTTGTCAAAGAAAGTGCAATGAAATTACTGTGTCTGTCTGGAGTCGGACCTGAAGAAGACAAAAGACTAGCACCATTAAAAGATGCCTGATCTCGAATCATAGTGAAAACGATTAAGCGCGAGTGGCCGCAGCAATGTACAATTGTACTGTCTGAACTATCTGACGCATGTTCCAATGGAGAAGCCCAAACAGAACTGATTCTGGTGATATTTTTGCGTTAAGTTGAGGATGTTGCCTTGTTGCAAACCATAGAGTCGAACCGGGAGAAAATGTTTAACAAGCACTTACTGTTAAAATGAACAAAATCTTTGTGTTTTTCCTTCGCCTTATAGAACTGCATGTTACTTCATTTCGAGAAACTACTGCATTGAACAATATTCAAAGCCAAAATCAACAGCAAACGAGTCTTTCTCATTTTTAGTATTTATGTAATTACGAAATAAGAATAAAACATCATTTATATATATGTATATTAAACAAAAAAAAAAACAACTTGTTTACTTTTCTTAGTTATTCGCTTGTTCTTAGTTCTGCTCCCAAATTAAGGTTGCAATAGCAGTTTTCGCAGTGATTTGCAGAATTATTGGTGCCTCCTTATAGTTCTTGATATTTTCTAGAATGAGAGGCAGTACATTAAAACTAGGAGCTATAAAAATGCACGGAAACTAACCTTCTTTTGTGGTGACACATTTGTCCAGATATTCGTCACTGTTGAAGTCTTCGATTCGTTTCTTTGGCACTTCAATGGTATAGTCGAACCCATAGCTCAAAAAAAAATTCATTTTCATAGGGAATATCATCATTTAGTATTTGTTGACGTACTGCTGCTGTTACTTGGGCCCAATAGCAAAATAATAAAAATATTGCAAAATCATAACCACCACCTCCCAAAAGCAGCGGGGGTGCGTTGGATTGCATCACAAAAGTGAGGCAATCAGTAGCAATCAGGCAATCATATCAGCAGGATAGAGATTGGAAGCTCCAAGTCGATCGTCGGCAATCACATCGCTGCCACATTGTACCACACACACTTGTGGTTCGTAAGCATAAGTTCTTTATTCGTTACCCTACAAATACAACTGTTGGATCAGATCAATTTACAAAAAATTAAGTCTTCACCTTTTGAAGCATTTAATAAATCGTGAGCCTATTATACCACTTATAAAGGGAAATTGGCTGCGTCTCTGCCGCCCCAAAACCAACAGTCCTTGCAGTTGCCATTCCAGGAAACAAACCACCCTCATATTGACGAAATTAAAGCGTGCACACACGTTTAGTAGTTCCAAAAGCTTCTTGCACACCGTCACCTTAAAAATAAACAAAAAAGGCCATTATGCATAAACACTTCGTGAAACCATTTTGTTGTTGTTATTGTACTTTACTTTTCTTTGTGGGGCACTGGTCAGTAGCAAACAATCAGATGTACTTCATTCGTTTTCCTATCAGTAGTTTTCTCAAAAAAGGGTATGTTTGGATCGGCAGTTGTTGAATCGCCGTTAAAACATTTCTTTAGTTATTTTTTATGTTCTACTTTCTGGCTTCAAAAGATGAACTGCTTTACTTCACCAAACGCCACTTTTAATACAATTGAAAGCACTTCACCGTAGGCGTTCTTTATTTCTCAATATACTTTGGTAAATATGGAGCTGGATAGATGTGGAGCGGCCGAAGTTGCCCAAACATATTCTGAGTCTAGATTGACATCTCAGCATTTCCACCAAATATTTAGTCTTCTTCACATACTGATGTGAAAATTTGTATAAAAAACTGTTGGAAATTGTGGTCACATAAAAACGTCTTGTATGTTTTCTAAAAATCTTAAAAAGGATGCTGGGAATTCTGTCTCATTTCGAAATAAAGATCACTTTTTGCCAGAGACAGATTGTAAAGTTCATATGTCATTCGTTTTAATACTCGGGATTTCAAGGTTCGAAGAGTTAAAGTTCAGCTGACGAGCCATTGAGGAATAACCCTTGTATATCATCAATAAACACACTGCAGGATGTAGCTCCTACATTTACACTTCACCCAGGGCACATAGTGGTGTTCGTTTTGATTAGTAGGAGTAGGTTGGTTGGCGTATAGACAGACGCACTCGTCATTCATCGTCCTCAATTCTAATATGCATTCAAATCACGTTCCATGGCACACCGTCTTGAATGTGGGAGTAGTACCTTTAGCTCCAGCTGCTCATTTTGTTTCTCGAAACAATTTTCTGTTTTTTTTTTTGTATATGTTGAAACGAGAACGAATCACCAAATGGTGTAGCGCTAATGTCGATCATGTTTTGCCATTGAAAATAATAAATTCAGGCAGATGTGTACGAATTACGAAGTTGAGTTCATTCAATAAGGACTTTTCTTATTCTATTTGGTCCTTAAAATCTTTTGATTCGGAAAAATTGGCCTTTTACTGCGTTCGGGTTCATGCTTACTCGACATTTTTAAGCGTGAAGCTAGATGGGAAGATTCTACCAAGAGAACGCAGTGTCGAAGGAGATATTCTGGCGAAGAGGAGAAAGCTGAGTATGACGAAGGTGCCGACTATGCAACATCATCTGCTGGAGAGAGTACTGCGTCTGTGTACACATCTGTGATCATCATTCTTCTTTAAAATCCTCAGAGTATATTGTATATATTCCAGTTTTAAGCTGTGGTAATTTTGACTCAGAAATAAAAAGGAAATACTGAGTTTTTTCACAAGTATGTGGTGAGCAGAGAAGAACAACTTTTAGTGAAAGTATTATTCTACAGGATTTCGTCGACCTAGGAGAGAAATTTATAATAAAAAGTTAAGAAAAGAATTTACTTACCGCCTTTTATGCATTGACATAATAGATATGGACTGCTAGTGAAACGTCATATCCATACAAAACCCTAAAAGCAAAGCGGTCCCCGCTACACTTCGCCACTGAAAGGATAGTGGCAAAATAATCGTGATTTTCCGCTATGGCCATCTATCGTTTTCCGAGAAGTAACGAGAAAAGTTACCACTAAACAACAGATGTCTCTCTGTTTTTGTCGTCTTATGTCAACGCTGTTGACATAAATGATAGGTTTAATTTTTTATTGAAAAGAACCACAATTTGTTTAAAATAGCAAAGCAATTGAATGCTGGTAAAAGGTAAACAGAAACAGAGTTATTGCGTCCATCAGTCCATTCTGGTGTTGTATCAACCTGAAGAAATCATTAAAGGCTTCTTTGAAGCATTGTGAGTGCCGGTCTTGAAGAAGTAAAAATCCAAAATTGTATAGCCAAGGATGAACAAAAATTGAATGGAAGACATACGAGTAAGTTTGAGTCCGCCTCAAATTGTAAATGACATCCATTTAATGATTGGTCTGCTTTTTTCGCAGGCTCTTTCGAGACATTCTGACTACGGACATAACGCAACGTAAAAAGTTAAAAAAAAAAAAAATAATGTTGCTCTGCAAAAGTTCTTGCTAGAAGCCTTTGCGACCAGTTGTTCTGTTTGTAAAAGCTGTTTGTTTGAAGTGAGTATTTTTAAAGAAAAAGCTAGCTAGAGTAAAATGTTTTTATTTCAATCCATAGATGCCTAAAAATCCTCATAGAGAACCGCGAAACCCTAACATCAAATGACAAGATTGTCGTTAAAACCATTCCTGATGCCAAAGTCAGCTATAGAGAATTCTCAACAAGAAAAGAAAATATATCCGAAGAGATAATCACGTTGGTTGGCAATCTGTATCAAGAAGCAGATAAACACTGGTGATGAAACCATCAAATACTATTTTGGCTTTCCGGTCATTTTTGCAGAATCTTGGAAAACATTTGATTATTAACACCCTGGAGTTTATATTGGATCAAGTGTTAGTGTTTTTGGTCCAAAGAGTCGACCACAAGCTGAAGTAGCACTGGCATTTCTTATTACACAGTTCAATGTCCATGTTTGTGGGGTGTTAAGATATAAAAAGATATTTCAAGGGTAGACATAAAGTCAATTGGAAACGTATTGAGTGAGTGCAATTTATGATTTCATTTTTTCTTGCAAATTTTTACATACCTAATTCGGCAGCAAACAAGCCAAGCACATCTTCAGCAGCAACGGTGTCGACCAAGAAAAAGCAAACAGAAAAGAATGGAGGTTTTAAAACAGCCGATGATGGAAGACTGATTATAAGTGATAAGTTTTGGCAGTGACTCAGATGCCAGTAGCAGTGGAAGCGATGATGATGATGAAGTTGTCGATGCTCCTAAAAAATCAACGAAACGGGGAATGGAGGAGGATAGTAGTGATGGTATCTTTTTTTTTTGTTCAATTGGTGTTGGAGCTTCCTACAATAAGATTGATTGTATCTATTTTATAGAAGAAGAACCTGTTGCTGCGCCCAGTCGCAAACGAAAAGCAATGGAATCAATTAGTATGGAATCAGGACGCACAGAAACCTCGAAATACACAGCTGGTGGCAAAGGTATCCATCGACCAGTTGCTGCATCAGTAAAATCTGGTCATTCAGGTTATTCGGTACAAACGACATCATCTAAAACTCCACAAAGAAAGCTCAAGGTGATATGATGACAAAAGAAAAATTGGACCCGTATGCTTAAATTCCTCTGAGCAGGAATGTTGTGAACAAAAGGTAAGTCAGTTCAATTTTTGTGTTCTTTGTTACTTTTCTTATATTTGTGTATTTTCAAATAGTACCTATTTCTTTTTTAAAAACAGAAAACGTGCAATACACGCTGGAACGTTCAAGGGAATCGTCAAAGAAGCTAGGAAAGGAGCATCTAAAGGTGTTAAAAACAGAATACAGAAGAAATATAAAAAGTAAACAACTCCAACTATGTATATTAAAGTCAACCAGTTGTAAAAAGCTAAACTAAACCATTTTTTTTAAAACAATGAATTTGTTTATTTAAATCAAAAAATATCGATTGCTGTTATGAAAAATAAAAGCATTTTTTTTACTTAATTGTACACAAGATTATATTTTTTGAGGTAGGTAGTTGATACCAGCATTAAACATGTTCATTTTCAGTTTTGAAAAATTGTTCTACGTTTGCTATTCCATTTGGCAGAAGGATCGTCGCTTAGCAAAAACCCTAACAGTGAATGACAAGTTGGAAAAGTTGGAAGAACTAAGCAACACATAAAGATAATGCGAGGGGTGAAAATAAGAAATTATCGAAATGTAAACAAATGTCAAAAATTTGGCCAAGGAGTCTTCGAAGCTACCAGCCGTATTTAGCTGGATTCCAAACTTTTAAGTCATTGCACTTTGGACATTTTTTTAAAATTAAATTCAACAATTTATTTCAAAATAAATAACCAAAAACTGAACGAGTTCTACGCAATCTATTTTGCTTTTTTTTTAAGGTAATTAATTACATGAGAAATAGATTCCTTGCTGTGCATATTTTTTGTTTATATTGATATATAAAATATGTAGTACAATAAACACAAAGTAAAGTATTTTATGGTGCGAGGTTACGCTCCTCTGCAAACTTCACTGAAGCTTCATGCTTCTTTGCAGTAAATCGCGTTCCTTCAGCGTTGAGTAACAACCATGTCGGATGTGGATAATATGTGATCGCATCGAGTTGTCTTGCAATAATTTCCTTATCCTTATCGAATGACGAGGAACACGAACTCTGAGTATTTCCATGCCCAGCCCATACATGGTATATAAGAAATAACTTTCTTACTTTTCAATGAAGCTTAATTGAAGAAATGATTTTTACAAACTTTCAGTGTCTACTTCTTGGAAAGTATAAAGTAAAACTATGATACATGTATAGTTGTTGGAGATTGAAATTCAACATTGAGTTAAGCCGGTCAACTCGTTCAGCCCGCATAAAGTGCTCCTTAATGTCGTCCTGCAAATTAGATTGGCAATTGTAGTAAGAACACTATCAAACATTTTAATGCAACTTACTGTTAAATAGTGGAACATTTCAACAGTTTCTCTGGCAAGGGTAAGATACGATCTGTTTGTGACAGTTCATGGCTCTACATCTTTACAAGAGAAACAAAATTTTTTATAATCTAACAAAAAGAAAGTACAAAAATGTGATTTTACCAAAACATTTAATGACGCAGTTGACGGAGCCTGAGAACACAAGTAGGATCTCAACTGCCTCTGCTGAATTGGTCGGCAAAATCTTCGCTGGCTGCGTAGTCGGTGTTGGCTGTTGAGTGATTTGAAACTCATCAACTGTGCCCCAATATTCACGCGCTTTTTAATTCCCTGTTGACGTTGCTGAAGTCTGTGTTGCTGATCGAGTCATGGCAATAGTTATTCTGAACTTTGATCCAGAGTCAACCACCTCTCTAATGCACGTTGAAACACATCCACCACCACCTCCAGAATTCGGAGACTGTTAATGGTGTATGTAATCGTAGTTCCAACTTGCACATACCCTCCACTAATGTATGGATGTGGCTTAACTAAAACGCACCTACAAAACAAAACACTCATTAATGGCTTAACTTTCAGAACGCCACTTGATACGTACCCCTAGTTTATCGATGTCTTCTTGTAACTTAGACTGGTTTTTTTCTTAACTATATCAGCTTCGAGCTAAGCTCCAAGACCGGAAACAAATTTATTATCTTGAGAAATTAGAATACTCATTCTGCTATCTACTTTTTTTTAATGAAAAAAGTTGACAAAGACATGACAGCGTAATGTCAAATTTTAGTACCAACAAATGCCGATAACCTTTCACAGGCGCTAGGCATCAAGTGGGACCGACGTGAAGTTGGGTACTGGCAGTCCATATCTATTATGTCAATGCTTTTATGATATCCAAATCAGAATAAACAAAAAACCGATGAGTTTGACGTTTCTTGTGTCGTCACTACAGTTCAGGCAACGAGTGCTTGAAACAAAACTTTTTTTTTTCCTCGAAATAAAACACCTGAACGAATAAAGTTATGGTTGCAGATGAAAAATTATGGTTGCAGACGAACATGTTCATCTGCACCCATAATTTTTCATCTGCAACCATAACTAGGAAGTTCGTTCCCTCTCTATCAGACAAGTATGAATTTTACATCTTGTGTCTTTTTCCGATTTTCATCTGCACTTGCAGATGCATGTAAATCCACCATTAAGCCTTGCGCAAACCAGTGCGATAACGTCGTGCGATGCGATTTCTGTCAAAATGAAGCACATGTAACCTTACGGAGATTTGACTTAACGCAATCGCATCGCATGCACTTATCGCGCTGGCTTGCACAAGTCTTTAGTCGAACACAAATAATTGTTTTATCATTAAATACTTAAAACCATATTTCTTTTTAAGTGAAGACAAAACACTTCACTATACTAAACAACTTTTTATGACAGCTTTTGATAAACGAATTCAACATAAAAGCTGCTATCCTGTATACTGTACATACCATAAATCGTTTTGCAATGGGTCTTATCACAAACTTGAAAACATCTCGTTCATGAAAACATGTGGTTTGAGAAAAATGTATATGAAAACTTGATAAGTTTGAGGAATTTTTGTGAAAATCGCGTTGACTGATAATTGGCTATAAGGCTAGCTCTTATTTGAATAAAGCTAGCGCTAGATCATACTTTCCAATAGCATACGAACATATCCTTTCAACTTCAACTCTCGTTTTGATTCGATACTCGTATTGGCCACCATTTTTCTTTTCACAAAATACCACACTGAAAATTTTTCGCAAGCACGCTCCAATTTTTTTGCGGTCGATTATTACTACTTTGTGGTTTTTTATCGAGATTTTAATATCCTGAAAAGCTTAAAATGGGCGTAGACGTTATTCCACTAGAACCTGGAGATGGTACTACTATATAATTTCTAATCTAATTTTACTGTCTCCTAACACTTTCATACTTT